>JAHSUH010000604.1:0-28258 GCA_025388415.1 Cynanchum wilfordii | reverse complement strand
AATTGATCTTCATTTTGAATAGTTTGACTTTATCTTTTCATAATCGTCGACATTTCTTGGATTAGCCCATTAAGTGCTTTTTTCAATCTTCTACCTATTTCTCATTGTAATTCTCTTTTAGTGTTTCTCCTTAATTCATATTAAATTTATTCCCACAATTGTCGAGGCATATAGCAAATGCTTATACATATTCAACTATTTAATTGAGATAACGTCCTTCAAAAGTTGATAACTATTTAAATACGATTGTTTATAGAAATAGAAGAGTACAATTTAATGTTTATACACTTGTTCAACATTTACTACATATAGTGCGACCACAAAGAGATATGAGAGATTTAATTATCTCATAATAGTTGTCATGAGTTTGACTCTGAAAATTATACAAGAGTTAAAGGTTATGTTTTATTTCAAACAAAAGTTAGACTCTATGAGTACAATATAAATTGAATTCAAATTAATCATAACAATAACTTTCGATATCACATAATCTAATGAAAAAAAAAAAATCTATTTTGATATAGTGAAAATAATTAAAATAAATAGATAAGAATGGATAAAACTCAAAACAAATTGCATTCATTTTATTTTAATAAAATTATGGTACCCAATCCTACATAATATCAAGATTGCATATATTTTTTTCAAATATTGTTCGCAAGCACAATACACGGATACTCTTTGAGAATGAAACGGTATATGCCATATGAAAACAATGCCCTAAGACTTCTCTAGAGACATGTCTGAGATTAAGGAATTCCATTCTCTTATGTTTATAAGTTCAAAACTTCGCTCGATATTGACATATATGTGAAATTGACGTATACAATCCATAAGTTTTTAATTTAAACAAACATTTAACATGAAGGGAAAAATCTAGAGTTCGAATCTTGATTATATATCTCAATCTAGAGTTCGTATAATATTTATAAATTTGAAAAGATGTTCTTTTTAGTATTGATTAAGTAAAATTATGATAAATTATCATATATGGTAAAATAAGTCACGTAGAGTAACTGGAGGTTTATATAATATTGATATATTCAATGATATTGCAAATTATTCAATTCATGCATGCACTTTATGCAAGATGCGTAACTGAAGAGACGTTATTATAATTTATCATTATCCTTTCAATAATTAGTTAGTAGAAAATGATACTTTAAATTAAAAAAATCAAGCATGCAATTTAATATTTTTGTTTTTAAGTTATTTTCTTTGACTAGTTTGATTCAAATTATTTGGAGATAAACTCTTGTGATATTTTATCACTAACTTGACTTGAGATATGATTTCTTTTAATTTTATATATTAGTAGTAAGATAGTTAAGTTTAACCTTCTTTTCAAGTTATGATTTGAGTTAAAAGGGAATTAAGAGAGTCCATATAATCTATCATCTGACTTGGAAGAAATTGTCAACTTTCAAGAAGATTTTAATAAAAATATATAAATTTCAAATGTTTTTTAAAGGCATGAAAGTACAAAGTGTGAATAATAATAATAATAATAAACTATTAAATAATGATAATAATAAGTTAAAAATTGAGAGTGTCAATTCATGAATGTCCATATATATATATATATATATATATATATATAAAAGTCCACAAAGATTATGTATTAGGCCCAACTTTTGTACGAAATGGCATTTAGGATAACAATAAAGGAATAAAACTTAGTTGTAGAATTTCTTTTGTTTGTTTGACAAATGATGATGATGCCCTTTCAATTTCATCATAGCCGTTTGAAAATCATATAAATACCCAGTAATTAATTATTAGTTTTTTCATGATAACCATCTATCGTTCTCTTTCTCTCTCTATATATATCAGATATATATATATATATATATATATAATCTTTTTTAGATTGCAGATGAACTGTTGAGCGATCTCCTTTGGCAGACGTATTCTTAATTTTATTTCCTGCACACATGTATGCAGTAGCAGCTGCAAGTGGGTATGGATAAATTCTGTTAAAGGAGATTTGCTCAATATTTCTTTTCCACTTCAACTATTTGAACAAATTACTGCAAGGATTTGCTCAATATTTCTTTTCGTTTAGATGAATTAAAAAGTTACTATTGTATGTGATATATTAATATACAAATATTTAGTTTAAAGATTTATATATCCTTTTATAGGGTATAAAACTCTTTTTATCCCATATCAGAGTACCGGAACAAGTATCTTAAAATTTACACTACAAAAATTATTGTACTCTCGAAATAAAGGTTTATTTTTTCCAATTTTTTATTTTATAACTCTTATAATAAAAGGGTCGCTTCCTTTTGTTTTAATTGTATGATATGATAGACGGATTTAGGAAAAGAGTTTTCTATAACATTCCTTATAATTCATAGACGTAATATAATTTTCTTTTACAATGTTCCATTACCGTAATCATCTTTGTTAGGGTCATATATTGTTAGCATTACGTTCTCCAATAGATTTGGAAGTGACATCTTATTAGACAGAGGAAGAATATTCATATTCTTAATTTTTCAAGCGGAAATTCTATATATTTCTTCTTGAAGTCAATGTGTTATTTAGCTTAGTGTTCTATTTTGTGTATTCAATACTTTTTAAAAGATATATATTTAAATAATTTAAATGTTTAAAGAACTAAAAGATAGTCAAGAAGACATAACTTAGTTGGTAGCGACCTTACTTGTAATCTAGATGTAACTAGTTCCAAACATTTTATCTAACAAATTTTTAGAAAAATTAAATAATAGATTATGTGATTTGGTCTATCTCACATACTATATTGAACAAGGAGATTGGTATTCTGATTATGGAGATAAAAAATTTAAAAATAATAAGAAGAAGAAAAAGAAAGTACAAGTTACAACATTCCCTAACTGCCAAAGAAGATTTGCCCGGCAATTCCCCCATACAAAATTTTCTTTTGGTTTTTGTTTTTAACTTGGAGAAAAAATATGAATTCTAACGTTGTTTGTTCATTATGTTATATATTGATGTTTTTTTCTATATCTCAAGGTTTGCCGATATACATTTTTTTATCTTACCTTACATTATGTATTCTTTTTTATTTAATAATTATAAGAATTTTCCTTTGCAGAGTTAAATATATATAATATATATTTTTTTGGTGATTCTAAAAAACAGTAATGCGTAATTTAAAGCGTAATTACTTTGACTTGTCATTATATAGAATTTAATTATGGTAATATTATTTTAACCTCTTATAGTGAAGGAAAATATGGGATGAAAGTATGGTAATATTTTCTTAATTGCATTTATGAGACATGTTAGATCACATGTAAGAGGCGTTATAAATATATAATATTATTCTATAATTATTTATAATTTTCTCACTTAATTTCTTGTAGCCAATATTTTAAACCGCTTTTTCATAAAAAAATATATATATTTTAAAAATTTCACAGTTTTGATCATGTGTTTCACGTAGTAAACTTTGTTTAGAATATTTTTAAAACTTCATATTAGATTCAACAACTCTATACGGTAAAAAAATAGTTGGAAAGAAATAAAGAAAATATTTGACACTTATTTATTAGGGTTTGATGGTTTCAAAAAAAAGGATCCTACCCCAAATTTGTCCAAAAAAAAAAAAAAAAAAAAAAAAAAAAAATTTATATTGAAATGCTAAAAACTAAAAATCAAAAAATCTTATCCGACGTAGAAATTTAGTAACATTAATGTGTCGGTTTTTGCAATGCTAATGAGTTTTTTCTGTTTTTTTTTTTTTAAAAAAAAAAAAAAATTCTCACAAGAAAGATTACAATGAGTAACGCATAAAAGACAAATCGAATATTTCAATGCTGTTAAAATACTTATTAATATTGTAATATATTTATTTTAAATTACGGTTATTTTGTAAATTTTGTGTATTCAATACTTTTTAAAAGATATATTTATTAACATTTGAGACAATTTAGCTCACATGCATAACTTTAGATAAAATTGAGGAAGTCTTATTATTTGTCAGTCTCTCTCTCTCTTTTACCTTCTTATAAATTTTTTGGTAGATTTCTCTATGCTAAATGTGTTTAATTATAAAGAAGTTCATGCTATATGATCACTAGTTCTATATTTGTTGTGAGAGCAATGTAAGAGTTAGTGTGAGGTCTTTCTCTAAACAAAATTTAGACTCTATAAATGAAACTCAAATCGAATTTAGAATAGACAAACTTACATAATGAGATTCATTTCAATTTTATTAATTAATAAATCTTGTTCATAATTTGAAGTCTTTCCACACAAAAATTTAAAAAACTACACAGATTGCAATAGAAATGTATTATATCCCTAAAAGAGACAAGGAGAAAAGAAAAAAAAAGCATAAATATATAAAACAAAAGATATGTATTAAAGTAATTGCAACAATTTTTTAAATAAAAGATGATTATATTAAGAAATCTGGCATAAGATTAAGAAAACATGAAGGTCTAAGCATGTAAAGAAATGTAAACATAGTTTTTCTTAAGTATTACATATGCCATTACTCCGATGGATGAAAATACTTAGCGATTTCTTCATCCAAATCAAAACTAACATTAACCCATTCAGAAATTAATGCAGGAGTTAGATTCGACTAGGAGCAAAGGGAGCAAAGGCCAGAGGAGGTGGAGGAGGGTAAGCCTTAACAGAACCGGGCATAGGTACGGGTGGTGGAATTGGATTAGCCTCCAAAAAAGAAATAATAGAGCTTTTGGCTTCATTTATGAGCCATTCAATCGTTTGGCCAGAACGTTGATGGCCAAGCTTGTCACCAAGTTCAAACACCGACTTTGCACAATCATATGGCAAACGGATCCTTCTATTCCCATGGTAGCAAGGAGGAGGTTTTTTCTTCGGAAAAGAAGAATTCGACGCCTTCAAAGTATTTGACTCAACTTCATCGGAATTGGTTTCCGAGTTGAATTCCATTTTGTTTCTTGCAAGTAGATTTCATGTATTCAAGCAGTATTTATAATCCATTCTTAATGGCACTCTTGCATTTTTCATTTTTTATTTTTTTATTATCCTTGACAAGAAAATATATATATATATATGGTGTTTAGTTAAAAGACTAACATATCATTTGACTTTATTATTTTCAATGACAATAATTAATAAGTATAAATTGTAATTAATTAAAAGAGAAATAAATGTCACGACCCAGACTTGCAAGTCCATATCGCAACTATGGATGTAGCAGCACCTATATCATATGCCTTAAAAGCCAAAAAAAAAAAAAAAAAAAAAAAGAAGATTTTGATGTATGATTTTCAATCAATTAGTAGTTCTCTATTTTAATTTTACAAAATGTAATATTTGACTGTGGATCTTGAAATATATCGAAATAATTAGAATTATATTTGGTTCATTTATTTGACACAAAATATATAACTTAACAAATTCAATTTTAATTTAATGATATATATGGGAAATTCTGCCGTATAGTTCCCAAATAATTTACATTTCTTTAACTTATTTTTAAATCTTTAATTTTAAATAAGTTAATTACTTTTTTATTTTTATTTTTTAAAATTGATCTTTCAATTTAAATTGACCAATATTTATTAATATTTTGACATATAATCGACACAATTACTATAATTACATATATTTATTTTATGGTTTTAAATTCAAGATACCTAGAATGACATTGATAAGTCATAAATTGTCATAATTATATTTAATTCCTTTACGTTTTGATTAGATATTAATGAACTAATTTGTAGAATTTATGTTTATTTTGATGGCAGCGGTGGAAAGTCAAGGATTGAGAAGTATTTAGCTTGAAGACGTATTTTTAACAATCAATTATTACAAAAAGGTTTTTTAGAGGAAAAGTTAAAATTTGAATGGATGACTATGAACAATTCCCGTGACATTTGAAGATAAATTCAAATGGTCTCATCTTTATTATTTTATTAATGATCGGATAAAGATAATTATTTCCTATTTTGATTAGGATTCTATTAGGATTCTAAGTGAAGTTAGGAAAAAAACCTTATAAATAAGGCTGCCACCACATTCTTATCGAACCAAGTTTTCAAGATTTAGATATAGAAAAGAGATGGAGATGGTGATGACCGCCTAAGCTTCGATTTAGTCCGGAGAATGATTCCAAGACAAGTTCCGAGTTTATGATCTACAAAAATTTTGGGTTCTAACCTAATTTCCAATTTTGAATTCATTACTTTTAACAATTCAATATTTATATAAGTTGATTGAGTTTTGATGAGGTTTTACTTAATTCTTTTGATACTTTTTGATTGAATATGAGTTGGGATTTTATTGTTTATGATTGAATTTAATTTTGGACAGTTTTGTGGCATCACTAATTGCCTTGATATTATCACTGGTCTTAGGTTAAACTTGAATTTATTGATTAGGCGCTTTTCCTAGGATATACTTTTGTTGTTTAATCGAATTCTAATGACTTCGTTAGTTGGTGATACGAATACTAATTAAGGTTTCCATTTAGTAGTAAATCAAGGAATTAGTTTTGAATGAAATCTGGAAATTCATTAAGAAACGAGGAAGAACTTAAATTGAATCATTACCTAGGACTGAAATTTCCATCTCAAGCGGCTCCTTCTGTAAGACCTTGGTCAATCAGTTCCTTTTACTCATATTCATGTGCTGCGGATTCTCGAAGAAGAACAGCCCTTGCCGGCACGCCCTCTCCCTGTGGTCGAGCTGCTTTTACCCTCATTGCCCCTTGAATTCCATCCTTCATGCAAGTCAGTCAAAGTCTTCGGCACTTGAGCATGCTTCCTCGGATAGGAGAAATGATGGCACCACCCCGGCATAGAATGGAATTGATGAGGTTTACCCAGATCTTGATCTTCTATCCATCATGTCCGAAAGAAGCCTTAACGGCCCGATTCGATCGGTGATCGTATGTAATAGATTGGGCTGGGTCCTCGTTTGAGGCTGCCCGCTACGTAGCCTATTGTCTTGGGAAAGTGGCCCGAGAGTGCTGGTAGTGTGGATCCCTATCGTCCAATCTCATAGGATGGTCACAATCCCGATAGTAGAATATCGGGAATAAAACCACCGGCCTGGCTGTGACAAAGACATATCTACTAGAACGAGTGCTTTAAGAGTGCAGTCATAAAGTCAGTATTTCTTTCCCTAAGGGTGCTTACAAATTGCTTTGGTTGCCGCGGATGTCAATCTCGTAGTTGTGAATTCAAAAACTGGGAAATTCTCCTTCTCCTTGCGGGAACTCTCTGCTTAACGCCCTTTCCTTCTTGCTTATTGGAAAGACCGGTCCGCCAGCCCATTGTACCTTCATTTCTTTCATGTTAATGGACAAAGAAATGCCCCGAATTTTCCTTTTTTGGGGAAGCTGAAAACAAGCGATTTGCAAAGAACCTATAAACAAGGCATTCTCGCAGCTACTTCGAAAGTTCGTTGTAAGGCCTTCTAGTTCATGTGCAGCTTCTTAGACCAACAATAGGAAAAAACCCTATTCTTATTCTATTCCCAAGACAAGCCCGGTAATTCCTTTTCTCCAAGCAGGCAATGGCAATAAAGAAATGTAAGAAGGCCGTTAAGGGCTAAGGAAGAAGGAAAGCATTCATCCCATATCATGTCATCTCCCCTTTCATATCATATGCAAGACCAGGCTCTTGGTTGGGCTGATAGGTTCACGGCTCCTACTTGTGGATCGTCCTCCCTATAATGTCTATCTTTCCTAGGGTAGGGATCCTGTCCACTTCTTATCCTATGGATTCAATTCCATATATGGAGGAAGTCTTACCCAGCTTAGGCCCTTATGTTTTAAATAGAGCTTTCGCCTCCCGCTGTGATTTTATGGGGGTGCATTTTCTCATTTTACTTTGCGGTTCGTATCTGCCCTTATGTTTTATGGTTTATGGTTCATTTAGATAATGAAGATCTGATTCTGGGTTATGTTTCAGGAAAGATCCGACGTAGTTTTATACGGATACTACCGGGGATAGAGTCAAGGTTGAGGTAAGTCGGTATGATTCAACCAAAGGACGTATAATTTATCGACTCATAAGCAACAAGGATTCGAAGGATTAAATGGTTTGAACACCCCTTTCGCGAGAATACGATTCGAGATGCCAAATCTCAAGAAACGTTTTTTCTTCCAAGAAGTAAATTACAATTGTTGATAAGGAATGACAAATCGAGCTTCGTTCGTCAAATTTGTGAAAAAAATGTCGACTAATCCGCAGGCGGGGCGAATTCTAGTAATTTGTTCCAATCCGAGACATAAACAAAGGCAGGGATAATCACACTAGCTAAATGAAATGATACATAAATATAAATAAGGAATCTGTTTTAACATGAAATGGATATATCCATATATCTCTAACTCATATTTTCGAGATGATAAAATATGGCAAAAGCTATACCGAGAATTGGTTCGCGCAAGAATGGACGTATTGGGTCACGTAAGAGTGCACGTAGAATCCCAAAGCAAAGGGAGTTATTCATGTTCAAGCAAGTTTCAATAATACCATTTTCACCGTTACGGATGTACGGGGTAGGGTGGTTTCTTGGTCCTCTGCCGGTACTTGTGGATTCAAGGGTACGAGAAGAGGGACACCATTTGCTTTGCTCAAACCGCGCAGAGGCAATGCTATTCGTATAGTAGTGGATCAAGGTATGCAACGAGCGGAGGTCATGATAAAAGGCCCTGGTCTCGGAAGAGACGCGGCTCTCCGAGCTATTCGTAGAAGTGGTATATTATTAACTTTTGTACGGGATGTAACCCCTATGCCACATAATGGTTGTAGACCTCCAAAAAAAAGACGTGTGTAGAAATGCACATGGAAGAACTTTCAAGAAAAACAAGAGAAATAAATGATTCAATGATCAAATGAAATTATATTACTATGGTTCGAGAGAAAATAACAGTATCTACTCGGACACTACGGTGGAAATGTGTTGAATCAAGAACAGAGAGTAAACGTCTTTATTATGGGCGTTTTATCTGTCTCCACTTCGAAAGGTCAAGCCGACACAATAGGCATTGCGATGCGAAGAGCTTTGCTTGGAGAAATAGAAGGAACATGTATCACACATTTAAAATTTGATAAAATACCGCATGAATATTCTACCATAAAGGGTATTCAAGAATCGGTACATGAAATCTTAATGAATTTGAAATCAATTGTATTGAGAAGTAATCTATATGAAACTTGTGACGCGTATATTTGTGTCGGGGGGCCTGGATATGTAACTGCCCAAGATATCGTCTTACCACCTTATGTAGAAATAGTTGATAATACACAACATATAGCTAGCTTGACGGAACCGATCAATTTGTGTATTGTATTACAAATCGAGAGAAATCGCGGATATCTTATACAAACGCCACAGAACGTTCAAGATGGAAGTTATCCTATCGATGTTGTATTCATGCATGTTCGGAATTCAAATCATAGTATTCATTCTTATGGGAATGGGAATGAAAAACAAGAGAGACTTTTTCTCGAAATATGGGGACAAACGGAAGTTTAACTCCGAAAGAAGCACTTCATGAAGCATCCCGAATTTTATTGATTTGTTTATTCCCTTTTTACATATGGAAGAAGAAAACTCACATTTAGAGTACAATCAAAATAAATTATTCCCTTTTACCTTTCACGAGAAATTGAATAAACTCATAAAAAAGAAAAAAAAACAAATAGCATTGAAATAGATTTTTATTGACCAATTAGAATTGCCTCCCAGGATCTAGAATTGCCTCAAAAGCTCCAATATATATACACTATTGGACCTTTTGAATAACAACTAAGAAGACCTTATGAAAATAGAAAGGAAGAAAAGACCAAGACCTACAGGAAAGACCCGTGCAACCCTCCCTCGGATAGTGATAGGGGAGCCCCCTTTATTTCACTTTGCCCCAACATTCCTCCATACGTAGGAGATCGGGGGAAAAGGAATCTATTGTTTCGAATGAAAAAAGGGGATATGTGCTAGGGCGGTTGGGGAAGGTAAGTGAAAAGGGGGTTAGTTACCCGGACTTTCAGCAGAATGCACCTGTGCGTGGTCTTTTGTGATAGCCGAAGTGCTCTTTCTTTAGCCATGGGCAGTGGGGAAGTAAGCGGACTAGGAATCCTCCATGGAGTCATAAGCCGAGTCAAAGGAAGAATTATCCATCAGGCGTTCGTAGAAGCTAGGCCGGGCCCTTATTGGTCTCTTCGTTTGGAAGAACAATCAAAACCGCGAAAAGGGGGATCGACTCACTACTCCACATATTCAGAGTCCTCTAAGTCGGACTTCAAACCAACCCAATCCAAATCTTCCGACCAAACAACCTAAGCACTTCGCTTAAAAAGCCTCTATATTCGAAAAGAGGAAGCAATGTCTCATTCGAATGCACCAGGCCTTAGTGCACGGTACTCTTCTTTCATATTTGATATTACCATTGGCAGTTTCATAGTCCTTTTGCTTCGGTGTCAAGGGACGAACCATTGAATCCAGTATTGAATAGATGTATGAAAGGAGAATTCCCGGGAGTGAACGGAGCTCGTCGAAGTGAAAACTATAGCTTTAGGTTCACTAAGGTCACAGAGCCGGTAGGAAGGGCACGTGCTCTATATGGCTTCCTTTTCCCCGAGGCCGGGACGCTTGTACTAGGATAGCCTAGTTTTTTGGGATATTATAGTGAAGCATGGGCCCGACTAAGATTCAATTAGAAGTCTAAATTCATATTCTCTCGAGTTGAGTTTGTTTATAGAGTCGAGTTAGTTAGAACTCGAGGGCTTTCGGATTGAAGTTCAAAATATCGATGTTAGCGGGGAACCAAGACAAGAACACCCGAAACCTTTGAGTAGGTAATATATGGGGCAACTCATTTATTCTTCACCTTGAATGTTCCCTTTCTCTTAGCATACTTCATATCATAAAGATTGACACCTAGCTCTGTATAGATTATGCAGGTTCTAAAAAGAGGATATCCTTAGGTCTAAGCGTTGTTTGCTGCTGATTCTATAAGACTTGCCTTAGGAGTGCAATTGGCTCAAGAATAGCTGGTAGAAGAACCGGCATTCAATTTTGATGTCCTCGATTTTTTCGATTTTATTGGAAAAAAAGAACCTAGAACTGCAATTAGATCAATGGCTGGAAATGAAATGTGAGGTGCAAACTCCTACCTCCTAGGGAAACCCTCCTATGAAGCCTACCCTATCCCCGATTATCCAAATCTCACTTAACTTTCTCCAACAGGTTCGGCAACACGAAAGGTTTAAGCTTAAACTTAAACCTGGCTCGCTATCGAAAGCTACTAAAACAGGCTCCTCGGAGTAAGGGCGAAGAAAATCAAGTCGAACTCCCACGACAACTCTTAAAAATCCATATCGAAAAAAGCTTCTTCCCCTAGTCCTACTACTTACCTTCGAGTTAAGTTCCTAAATCTAACTAAAATAGTAAGATAAGGGGTTCGATTAGGCATATCAACCGTCCTATCTTCTCCTAGCTCTAGCTTCTAAGCAAATTCTCTTTTATCTTTCATTGTCAAAAATTCCTCACTTAAAAGAGAGATTAAGAGGATAAATCTGCTACTACTCCCCTTAGTCTTGAACTAATGGAAAAGGGTAAGAAGTCGACTAGGAGAAGTAGTTATCTTTATGTTAGTGTAAAGTCGTATAGTAAACTCTTTCATTTGACATTAGAGAGAAGGGTAAGAGAATAGGCTCTGTTATAAAGAAGGTTTTTGAGGAAAGCAGTTAGACCCAAGTTCAATAAAATGAGCCAAAGGGGGTCACCTCTAGTAGAGTCGGCGTAGATGTAATAACCGATCCTGGAATTCCTTTCCATTAAGGCTTCCCTTATAACTAGAATAGTAAGTTTAGGGAAGAGTTTTCTCGAATAAGTTTTCAAGAAGGGCGAATAAGCTTAGCTTGAGGGTTAAAGGCGGAAATCCCCGTTCTAAAGAGATTAGGCAGAAGATTCACCCCAGAGAATAGCCATGAGAAGAAGTCCCAGAGTATATATAATAGTGAAAGGTGGGTGCCACCTGTCCTTTCTTTCAATAGTAAGCGGGGATGGCACTAGTATTTCTATATTGATTGTTTTGACGGTTTCATCCGAGTTCTAGTTCTACAGGATTCTATATCCATTGTCAATCTCCAAACCGCTGCTTTGAAGCATCCGGTATTGCTTCGCCATTAGGGTATCCTTCCGCTTATTGGAGTGGCAAATTCCTAGGCGATTTCTGCCGCGAAGAGTAGGTTGTCATCAATGTCGAAAAATCAGCTGAATAGGAATTTATTATACTACTCGCTCCATTTCATTTTGCTCGTTGGGTTCATGTTTGGAGAATTTTCCAAGTCACCGAGTTCGGGAAATTCCTTTGCGGGAGGCCTCTCTCTTTTTTTTTTTTTTGCGCGTCAAGCCGGTCAATGTATAGGGGACCGGACCGCTAAGGGAGTCCTCACCTCAAATTATTAAGACTCAAGATGCAACTTATGGTCGTCTCCTCTATAGCTATAGGGGTTCGAGTTGGTACAGAATAACCATCCTTAGAGCTTGATGCTGCAACCCTTACCCTCTTTCAAGGTTGCCGCTTAGCTTAATTGGGCGATGATGGGGGAAGAGTCTTGGTACGCTTTTGATGTATAAAATTGCGAGTATGTCGGGCTAGTAGTCCGATATTGGCTTTAGTTGGAGTTCATGCTTGACCGATGTATATCACACTATTTCGGTCTCGCTTTACCGTTTCGATTGAAGTCTTTGAAGTAGGTTATGGGCTAGCAGGTGTGAAATCCTTCCTTAGCCTTCTCTTCTCCTGTTGAGACCTACATATAACCTACACTCTCGATAGTACAAGCGGAAGGATGCGCTTGCTAACTAAGAGACTAGCTCTTCGGATCGTTAAATAGTTAACTCCTTCTAATATAAATAGAAGAATAAAAAAAAAATAGCCCTAGGAATGAAATTGGCTTGAAAGCAAAGCAAAGAAAAAGTCCTTAGTGAGGGCTCGAAGAGGAAAGAAAACAATGAGACAACTTCTAGTATACAAGCCCGAAGGACTAAGAGGTAGAAGGAAAGGAAATCTCCACTGGATATAAGCCAACTAGATCTCAAACTCTTCCAACTATAACTGGCTCTCGGGGTAAAAGAACTAAAAAAAGATCCCTCCAACTGGCATTCCGTGCTTGTCGGTTCCGCGCTTGCTTGCCTTATATATATATAATAGAAGCAAAAAAAGGAGTTAATAACTAAGTCTTAAAGTTCTTATACTTTGAGTTCTTCTTTATAAAGAAAGGTTCTACGAAGGAGCGAAGGAAGGCTGGTTAATGAACCCTCTTCGCCGACAATGCTAGTTCGATTGGATGCGTTATTTCGACGAGCCCCTTAAGGGAAAGAGAAGTGGGATATCGCTAAATTGAGTATACCTCTAGAAATATAAATTCCGCTTGAATGGACATCTTCCGATATAGGAAGAAAAGAAAAGAGCCGAGCATAGGGGAATGCCAACCACCCGGAAGAGATGAGCGAGGGGCGAAAATAAAAGCCTTGAGAGTGATAGTAAGCACCAGGGAGGACCAGCAGCAGGAAAGCACAACCTACACATCGTTTGACCTTCTCCGGTGCCTGATGAAAGCAAATCCTGGCTTTCCGGTCCGTGAGAAAAGCAATCTCTCTCCGGCGGGCGTAAGCATAAGGTAAGCATTCGATGCGCCTCGATTCTCTTATTCCGTTATCCTTTTAGTTATTCGCTTTAGTCAAAAGTCGTATGTCCCTTTCGAATTGAATCGTTCTATCATTCGAAATAAGGAGCTGGGGTTGCAGAGAGAACCATTGGCGGCGGTTAAGGGCCAATTGATTTAACCGAATTGAAATCGTAGGTCTCGCATTCTATTCCGTCTGTTAGTGTATAAAGATCAGTATTCGGCTATTCCCACTCGTAGTCGATTCGGTATGTGTAGTATGTACCCTAGTCCCTAAAGACTCGCATTTCATTCTATTCTTTCAAGTCCCAGGTTCGAAATGTGCCTATTCCTTCGACACCTTTCCTTGGAAACCGGGAATTTAGTCCTTAGATTTGACCACCGGACCCCCATGAAGACCGACCGAATCTCGATTAGGGAAATGCCTCTTGAATCGAGTCTCTAATATCTATTGAACTTTCCTTGCTTGTTTGCTTGTCTTATAAGGGTCAGGCTATCTCAAGAAAGAAAAGAAAGACGGCCTAAGAGGTCTTCCCGCCCCGAAGAAGGAGCTAGACCGAGGTAAAGCACCCAAAGCTACGTACGATGCTTGCAGACCTTTCCTTTACTATGATTTTCCCGATCTATAGAATATGCGATAGATGGCTTGCCATCGCTAGGAATTTGAAATGTCATATATAAAGAAAAATCACGCCACCCTTAGAGCTCCATCTCATGGAGCGAATACTAAAGTGCCTGGAGCGAATCATAGAGAAGAAGGAATAGTAGTTCTAGATAGAGCACCCAAAGGAATAGGTTCTAACTTTGCCCGCATCTGGCCTCTTTTGATAGACTTTTTTTTCCTTTCTGAAGGGGGCTTAAGACGAGAGTTGCGCTCCTAATTTGGCTCAAGTTAGGTTTCTTGAAGAGAAACCTATAGAAGATATTATAAGCAAAGATTCTACACACCAAAATGGTCCATAGTGATTTAAGGAATATGCCTCAAATATCCATCTACCTAAGAATGTACCACACAACCTTACTAGTATCTCTTATACACACACACAATATATATATGCGTGTGTGAACTTGAAATAGAATAGTGCTCAGCAAGAAGAAAATGAACAGATCCATTGTATTGGGTGCATTACGGGGTAAGTCTCCTTTGGCAGATGTTTTCATAGGTGAAGCCTAACTGCCAAAGAAGATTTGCTCGGCAATTCCCTCATACAAAATTTTCTTTTGTTTTTTGTTTTAAATCAAAGACAAAACATGAATTCTAACGTTGTTTGTTCATTATGTTACATATTGAAGTCTTTTTCTATATCTCAAGGTTTGCCGATATACGGTTTTTTATCTTACGTTATATTATATATTCTTTTTTTTTTAATAAATATTAGAATATTCCTTTGCAGAGTTAAATATATATAATATATATCTTTTGGTGATTCTAAAAAAAATAATACGTTATTTAAAACATAATTACTTTGACTTGTAATTATATAAAATTTAATTTTGGTAATATTATTTTAACCTCTTATAGTGAAGGAAAATATGGGATGAAAGTATGGTAATATATTTTAAATTGCATTTATTGGGGTATTATTCACATGTTACGTCACATGTAAGAGGCGTTATAAATATATAATATTATTCTATAATTATTTATAATTCTCTCACTTAATTTCTTGTAGCCAATATTTTAAATCGCTTTTCCATAAAAAAAAAATTTAAAATAATTCACAGTTTTGATCATGTGTTTTACGTAGTAAATTTTTTTTAGAATATTTTTAAAACTTCTTGTTAGATTCAACAACTCTATACGGTCAAAAATAGTTGGAAAGAAATAAAGAAAATATTTGACACTTATTTATTTGGGTTTGATGGATTCAAAAAGAATCCTACCCCAAATTTATCCAAAAAAAAAAAAATATTGTACTTCAAATTTGTCTAAGAAACCTTACATTTTAGTGTTTATATATATATATATATATAATATATATATATATATATATATTAATATTATAATAACTAAGCTTCAGTCAAATTTGTTTTACATTACTCAATTTAAGTTTGGGTTACAAAATTGAAACAATTTATTTTACATGTGTTTGATGACAAAAATGATGAGATTATTTAAAAATTTAAATGGGAACAAGGAAATTAGGTAGCAAAAAAATAAAAATATAAGATTTGATTCGAAAATTCAAATAATTAAGGATGAAAGTGAAAAAATTTCAATTATATATACTCTTTCCTTCTTATTAATTATTATTTATTGCAAGATGAGCAATCAAAGAATATTTTAGTTAGTGTAACTATATTTCTTCAATATATTTCTTTTCAATCAAAGTAATTGCAATAATTTTTTTAAATAAAAGATGATTAAATTAAGAAATCTGGCATAAGATTAAGATTACATGAAGGTATAAACATGTAAAGAAATGTAAACATAGTTTTTCTTAAGTATTACATATGCCATTACTCCGATGGATGAAAATACTTAGCAATTTCTTCATCCAAATCATAGCTAACATTAACCAATTCAGAAATTAATGCAGGAGTCGATTCTGACTAGGAGCAAAGGGAACAAAGGTCGGAGGTGGTGGAGGAGGGTAAGCCTTAACGGAACCGGGCACAGGTACGGGTGGTGGAATTGGATTAGCCTCCAAAACAACAATAATAGAGCTTTTGGCTTCATTTATGAGCCATTCAATCGTTTGGCCAGGACGTTGATGGCCAAGCTTGTCACCAAGTTCAAACGCTGATTTTGCACAATCATAAGGCAAACGGATCCTTCTATTCCCATGGTAGCGAGAATGAGCTTTTTTCTTCAGGAAAGAAGAATTCGACTCAACTTCACTGGAATTGGTTTCCGAGTTGAATTCCATTTTGTTTCTTGCAAGTAGATTTCATGTGTTCAAGCAGTATTTATAATCCATTCTTAATGGCACTCTTCCTTTTTTCCTTTTTTATTTTTTTATTTATTGCTAACCGGAAAATATATATATGCGTGTTTTTTAGTTAAAAAGACTAACATATCATTTGACTTTATTATTTTAAATGACATTCATTAATAAGTATAAATTGTAAAATATTAATTATAAGAGAAATAAATGTCACGACCTAGACTTGCAAGTTTGTGTCGCAACTATGGATGTGGAAGCACTTACATCAAAAAGTGAAATGAATGTGAAATGGAATATAATAGTGCAATCAGGTACTCATAGTGAACTCCAATACCCTGTTAGTATAATGAGGACAATTCCGAGTAGTTAGTCATAGGGACTGAGCTTGAGGGTCCAAATTGCGACGGATCTTTGCCGTCGCATTCCGTCGTAAATCAGTTTTTGTGACGGATTTGACCATCGCAAATCCTAATTTTTCTAATAGGGTTACAAAATTATTTTTTTAAAAAAACGGAAATCAAATTATACAACATTTAATACGTATTGATGATAAACCGAAACTTTCCTTATACAACATTAAAGAGATAATCATGTTTCATATACTCTAAAAAAAAAAAAAAAAAAAGATTTTGATGTATGATTTTCAATGTATTAGTAGTTGTCTATTCTAATTTTACAAAATGTAATATTTGACTCTATATAGGTGGATCTTGAAAAATATCAAAATAATTAGACTTGTGTTTGGTTCATTTATTTGACACAAAATAACTTATCAAATTCAATTTTAATTTAATGATTTATATGGGAAAATTATGCCATATAGTTCTCAAATAATTTACATTTCTTTAACTTATTTTAAAATCTTTAATTTTAAATAAATAAATAAATTTTTTATTTTTTTAAATTGATTCTTTAAATTAATTTGATCAATATTTAATAATATGTTGATATATAATGGACACAATTATTATAATTACATATATTTATTTTATTATTTTAAATTGAAGATACGTGAGAATGACATAAATATAATTTTTTTTTTTTTTGGTAAATGACATAAATATAATTATATAATGAGGTAGAACGGACATTAAATGCCAAAAAGTAAAAGGATAAATTTATTTAAATTAAAAGATTTAAAACCAATACAAAATTTTATCCGAACTTATTTTATTTTATTTATTTTTTATTAGACGATCTCGTATTCGGAGCAATCATGACTCTGACTAATCTAAATTTTACCCAAGTTGCGCCCGCAGAGTCTAACTCTTATTGGGGGAAGGCCTAAACGGGTGGATATACCATTTATTATTTTATTTTATATTTTGGCAAACTTGCCCCTTTCTATTTTTACAAAGATTTCTTAAAGATCTCTTAAGATCCCAAAATAAATTAAGGTATCCCTAAAAATTCTTAGAATATAGAAAACAATATATTCTTATATTTAAACATCTATAAATACAAGAACTGGTCTCCAATAAAAGTAAGCTGAACTCTTTCTTTGAAACTCTAGCTCTCTCTCTTTTTCTTTATATTTTCAATTGTTTTTTACTTAAGAATCAGAAGAACTTTTTGGAAAGAAATCTCTATTCAACTTTGTTTTTTATAGTAACTCGTATTCTTGAATTGGAGCAAGAGCAATAGAAGAAACGGGGCCACATCTTATATATATCACTTGCCCCTTTATAAAACATATCCTTATAAAAGGAAAGAAAAGAGAAAAAACCATTCATGTGAGAATATTTTTATTGGGATACATATAATAAAGCGTTTTTTTAAACCATAAACTATATTAATAAGTAGGATAAACCATCTGATAACATTTTCAAATTTTGGAGGGTATTTTTATCTTTTTGTTTTCGGGGTATTTTTTATATGGGATATTTTTATCTTTTCAATTATTTATTTATTTTTTTAAAAAATCCTGATTTGCAGTCCATAGGGCTCCACCGAAGAGTTAAGACGTCCCATATTTTGATATATGGAAATAAATTAAAATATATAAAGTTTAAGAAAATAATAATTTGTAATAATTTTAATTTTCTAAAAACATTTTTTGAGATACACATGACAACATATTTAGGATCAATCTGACATAGGATCTTATAACATATTCTTTAAGATAAAATGAATACAAAATATCTTTGTTCGCAACTTCCCGCATTTGGATTAAATGGTATGGAATCTTCACTATTAAATATTGTTATCTTTTGAATATGGATATTAAGGATATTAGTTTCTTTGAAATTAATTAACAATACATGCCTTAATTTTATGATGTTTTAGAGAATATGTTAAAGAATATATTATAAGATTTTGGATTAGATTGTTCTTAAATATGATCGCATTTGTATTTGAAAAAATTATTTCAGAAATTTAAAACTATTACAAATTATTATTTTCATAACTTTTATATATTTTAAATTATTTCCATATATGAGTTGTCATAACTTAGAGATAAACACGTTTTTGGAGGTTGACCAAACTTTTGAATTGCCTTAATAACATTAACTATAAATTGATCTTCATTTTAAATAATTTTTGACTTCATCTTTTCATAATCAGTCCACATTTCTTAGATTAGCCCATTAAATGCTTTTTTCAATCTTCTACCTCTTTCTCTTGTAATTCTCTTTTAGTATTTCTCCTTATTTCATATTAAATTTATTCCCACAATTGTCGAGGCATATAGCAAATGTTTATACATATTCAACTATTTAATTGAGATAACGTCCTTCAAAAGTTGATAATTATTTAATTACGATTGTTTATAGAAATAGAAGAGTACAATTTAATGTTTATACACTTGTTCAACATTTACTACATATAGTGCGACCACAAAGAGATATGAGAGATTTAATTATCTCATAATAGTTGTCATGAGTTTGACACTGTAAATTATACAAGAGTTAAATGTTATGTTTTATTACAAACAAGAGTTAGACTCTATGAGTACAATATAAATTGAATTCAAATTAATCAAAACAATAACTTTCGATATCGCATAATCTAATGAAAAAAAAAATCTATTTTGATATAGTGAAAATAATTAAAATAAATAGATAAGAATGGAAAAAACTCAAAACAAATTGCATTCATTTTATTTTAAGAAAATTACTATGATAAAATTATGGTCCGCAATCCTACATAATATCAATAATCACATTAAAACAATTCAAAAGCGATCACAAATTGCGATGGCCTAGGTGGTTGTCACAAAATCGATCGCAAAATTTCCAACATCTAAAATTCAGTCGCAAAAATCGGTCGCAAATTTACAACGGCTAAAAGTTCGGTCGCAAAAATCGGACGCAAATTTTTCGACGGCTTAGCTGTGGTGGTCACAAAATCGGTCACAAATTTGAGACGGCAAAAACTCGTCGCAAAATTCGAAAGCAAATTGCGACGGCTTAAGTGGCGTTTGCAAAATCGGTCGCAAATTTGGGACAGGTAAAATTCAGTCGCATAATTTGGTCGCAAATTGCGACGGCTAAAATTCAGTCACAAAATTTGGTCGCAAATTGCGACGGCTTAGGTGGCTGTCGCAAAATCGGTCGCAAATTTACGATGGCTAAAATTCAGTCCCAAAATTTGGTCACAAATTTGCGACGGCTAAAATTCAGTTTCAAAATTCGGTCTCAAATTTGCGATGGCTAAAATTCAGTCGCAAAATTTGGTCACAAATTGCGACGGCCACCTAAGCCGTCGCAAAATCGGTAGGAAATTTGCGAGGGCTAAGTTGGGCGACGTAAAATCCATCGCAAATTGTGACGGATTTGTGGCCGTCGCAAAAATTCGTCGCAATTTGCGATGGATTTGTGGCCGTCGCAAAATTTAGTCTCAATTTGCGACTGCCAAGGCGGCCGTCGCAAATTTGGTCTCAATTTGCGACCGATTTGAGACCGTCGCAAAAAATGGTTCCAAATTTCAGTTTTTCTTGTAGTGAACCTTTAAAGGCATTCTGTTGATCAAATAAGCTACACACAATACACTTTCACCCCAAAACCTGTCTGGAATTCTAGATTGTATGTATAAAGCTCTGGCAGTCTCCAATAAGTGTTTCTGTTTTCTCTCAACAATTTCATTCCGTTGAGGTGTATAACTACAACTAGTTTGACTTAGAATACCAAACCTCCGATGTAATTTCTTCATATCCCCAGCACACAGCTCTTTTGCATTGTCCGATCTTATGCACTTAACAGAGGTATCAAATTGAGTTTTTACCATATGTAGAAAAATCACTCATAACTATTGCAACTTCGGATTTATTTTTCAACAATTATATCCAAGTAAATCTGCTGAAATCATCTACTATAGTCAAAAATTGATTACAACCGGAAGGAGTCTTAACAGTATGTGGACCCCATATATCAATGTGCAACAACTCAAAAATAACAGTAGTTTTAATACTACTGTGAGGAAAGCTAAGTCTAGTATGCTTAGCCACAGGACAGATTTGACAAATGGTATTCTTCATACAAGAATGTACTTCACAATAAATGGCCCAGGTTTGATATGCTTTATTTGATTAAAAGGTAAATGTCCCAGCCTAAGATGCCAAAGCTTTCCATTATCAATTGTTGTTAAACAAGCTCTGTTGTTCCTTTAATCAATTAAATTTTGTTTTCCCACATTGTATAATCCAGACTTCACTCTACCAAGAAGAGTCATTTTCCCTTTATGACACTGAATGAAACATTTGTCATGAGTGAAATAAAGTGCACACTGTAAATCCTTACATAACTTGTGAATTGATAACTTGTGAATTGATATTAGGTTATACCTAAAATCTAGAACATGCAGGACATTGTGCAGAGTAATGGAAGCATTTAACATTACTGTACCAATGTGTTTAATAGCTACCTTATTACCATTTGGAATAGTGATGTACTATCGGATTCAATTATAGGTTTATAAGTAGTAAATTGTGTTAAATCATAGCAGAAATGATTTGATGCACCACTATCTAACAACCAAGTGGAAGTGGTATTAGCAAGTAGACACAAAGTACCTGCCACCATAGCTAGTTTTTCTTGCTGATCCGATGTCCCAATCCGAGAATTCTGTTGTTGCTTGTCCAACAGGTTCATTAGCTGCTCATATTGTTCCACAGAAATTGCATCTGTGGTAGTCTAAGTGCTGTCTTGGACACTGTCAATTCCACCATCTGAAACATTACCATGAGACAATTATGCCAGTCTATCATTGTTAAAACGTTTGAACCCCGGTGGATAGCCATGAATCTTGAAACATTTGTCAATGCTATGCCCTGGAATTTGACAATGTGTACAAAAGTAATTAGAACCAGGTTTAGGTCTCTTGTGTCTAGCATTAGGTCGAAAAAGCCCTGAAGAAATTCCATTGGATTTCCGAGAGCCAAATGTTTGTGTCTTATACATTTTATTGTTCATGTAGTCATTGTTATTCCTTTTCTTATCTGCTGCAAAAGCTAATGTCTCAGTCTGTGACACTCCCTGTGACAACTCCTTATGCCTTTCCTCTTGTGCAAACAATCTAAGTATCATCCTCTAATTGTTACATAAGTATCGGACAATTTCATCATGAACTGCAACACAATTTTTTCTTGTTGTCTTTGGTAGATTTTCTTGGTCAAATTACAAGTACAATTGTTGCATGTATAAAAGGGGTAAGGGATGTGCCTCCCTCAATCGCATCCCAAATAGTTTTGATTTCAGTAAAAAATTCATAAACTAATTTATTTCCTTGGGAAAGTTCTACCAATTTTTGTTCAAGTGAGTAAATCCGAGTCATAGAAGCATAACCAAATCTTTCTTCCAAATCAGTCCGGATATCCTTTGCAGATTTCAAAAACGTAACACTTTTAGCTATTACATCATCCAAATTAAACAACAACAATGAACATACCAGATCATTACATCTCTCCCAAGCTTTGTACTGAACATCGAAACCTCAGGTTTGTCTATCGTTCCATCTACAAAACCAAGTTTATTCTTGGCAGAGAGTGTGAGTTCCATTGACCTCTTCCAGCCAGTAAAACCTTCACCGTTGAATTTGTAGGATACCAATTGTATTACATGGGCATCTGATGGCTGAATATAGGAAATGCTAGAAGGATCTTGATTAAGAGGTAGCATGTTAACATCTCTGTGATTTGCTGAACTTCTGCCCGCCATTGATACTTCAATCCGGAAGAATTCAGCACAACAATCGTTCAGAACTAAACCGTTCAGATCTAAATCGTTCAGATCTAAGTCGTTAAAAAAAAAAAGAGGTAAAATAGCAACAATCGTGCAAAAGAAATATCAGAGTACAACCTGCTATGATACCATGAAAGTTTTCCGATATGAAGGCAAACTTTGAGGAAAAATCGGAGTAAGTGGAGAAAAATCAGAAAAGGGAAAGTGGAGGAAAAACTGTATTATTTCTCAAAATTTGTGTAATATTTATATTACAAAATATGTGCCTTAGTGCGCACTCCAATACATAAAATCTGGATGTAAATATCTCCTAAAACTAAGCTGAGTTGTAACTTCCACTTCATGTTAATATTGACTCCTTTCTTCCAACTCAGCAACCTTTAGCTCAGTATTTCCAATAAAATTTAAAACTATTACAAATTATTATTTTCATAACTTTTATATATTTTAAATTATTTTCATATATCATCATATGAGTCATCTTAACTTAGCAATAAACACGTTTTTGGAGGTTGACCAGGCTTTTGAATTGCCTTAATAACATTAACTAGAAATTGATCTCCATTTTGAATAATTTCTGACTTCATCTTTTCATAATCAGTCCACATTTCTTGAATTAGCCCATTAAGTGCTTTTTTCAATCTTCTACCTCTTTCTCTTGTAATTCTCTTTTAGTGTTTCTCCTTAATTCATATTAAATTTATTCCCACAATTGTCGAGCCATATAGCAAATAATTAAAATAAATAGATAAGAATGGATAAAACTCAAAACAAATTGCATTCATTTTATTTTAATAAAATTACTATGATAATATTATGGTACCCAATCCTACATAATATCAAGATTGCATATATTTTTCTCAAATATTGTTCGCAAGCACAATACACGGATACTCTTTGAGAATGAAACGGTACATGCCATATGAAAACAATGCCCTAAGACTTCCCCAGAGACATGTCTGAGATTAAGGAATACCATTCTCTTAGGTTTATGAGTTCAAAACTTCGCTCGATATTGACATATATGTGAAATTTACATGTACAGTCCATAAGCTTTTAATTTAAACAAACATTTAACAAGAAGGGAAAAAAGCTAGAGTTCGAATCTTGATTATATATCTCAATTTATTATTTATTATTTACGTAATAATATTTTCGTCAAAATTAATATAATATTTATAAATTTGAAAAGATGGTTTTTTTAGTATTGATTAAGTAAAATTATGATAAATTATCATATATGGTAAAATATGTCACGTTGAGTAACTGGAGGTTCATATAATATTGATATATTCAATGATATTGCAAATTACTCAATTCATGCATGCACTTTATGCAAGACGCGTAACTGAAGGGACTTTATTATAATTTATCATTATCCTTTCAATAATTAGTTAGTAGAAAATGATACTTTAAATTAAAGAAATCAAGCATGAAATTTAATATTTTTGTTTCCAAGTAATATTCTTTGACTAGTTTGATTGAAAAAAACTTAGTTGTAGAATTTCTTTTGTTTGTTTGACATATGATGATGATGCCCTTTCAATTTCATCATAGCCGTTTGAAAAACATATAAATACCCAGTAATTAATTATTAGTTTTTTCATGATAACCATCTATCGTTCTCTTTCTCTCTCTATATATATCAGATATATATATATATATATATATAAAATCTTTTTTAGATTGCAGATGAACTGTTGAGCGATCTCCTTTGGCAGACGTATTCTTAATTTTATTTCCTGCACACATGTATGCAGTAGCAGCTGCAAGTGGGTATGGATAAATTCTGTTAAAGGAGATTTGCTCAATATTTCTTTTCCACTTCAACTATTTGAACAAATTACTGCAAGGATTTGCTCAATATTTCTTTTCGTTTAGATGAATTAAAAAGTTACTATTGTATTTGATATATTAATATACAAATATTTAGTTTAAAGATTTATATATCCTTTTATAGGGTATAAAACTCTTTTTATCACATATCAGAGTACCAGAACAAGTATCTTAAAATTTACACTACAAAAAATTATTGTACTCTAGAAATAAAGGTTTATTTTTTCCAATTTTTTATTTTATAACTCTTATAATAAAAGGGTCGCTTCCTTTTGTTTTAATTGTATGATATGATAGACGGATTTAGTAAAAGAGTTTTCTATAACATTCCTTATAATTCATAGACGTAATATAATTTTCTTTTACAATGTTCCATTACCGTAATCATCTTTGTTAGGGTCATATATTGTTAGCATTACGTTCTCCAATAGATTTGGAAGTGACATCTTATTAGACAGAGGAAGATTCATATTCTTTTTCAAGCGGAAATACTATATATTTCTTCTTGAAGTCAATGTGTTATTTAGCTTAGTGTTCTATTTTGTGTATTCAATACTTTTTAAAAGATATATATTTAAATATTTTAAATGTTTAAAGAACTAAAAGATAGTCAAGAAGACATAACTTAGTTGGTAACGACCTTACTTGTAATCTAGAGGTAACTAGTTCCAAACATTTTATCTAACAAATTTTTAGAAAAATTAAATAATAGATTATGTGATTTGGTCTATCTCACATACTATATTGACCAAGGAGATTGGTATTCTGATTATGGAGATAAAAAATTTAGAAATAATAAGAAGAAGAAAAAGAAAGTACAAGTTACAACATTCCCTAAAACCCTACCAAAATCATTCCCTTTTTGACCTAATTCATACCCAAATCAATCCCTTTTTTTTTCTTTTCTAAAGAACGGATCGGAGCATAATCAGTGAAACAAATATAAATTTTAACACTAGAAGACTACAATTTTACTAATCGAATTATAATCACAGGCCTTGAAGACCAAAATTTTCCAATAAATTGATAGCTTATGAAGAAATCAGCAAATCCCCCTCAGCTTCTTTCATTCATCTTCTGAAGTAACCAAAGCATGCATGAATATCCTTGGGGCACCCAAAAACTTGTGAAAAATGGCAAATTAAAATTATATATAGCATACATATATAGGGGGTGGGGGTACTAAGTTACTTCTTTCTTTCCAACAACGAAGAACCGTTGGAAAATATAAGAACTTTCACACTTTTGAAACACAATTTTCCAGAAATTGAACACTCAAAAACTGATTTTTCAAACAAACTCTCAATCCTTTTTCTCTTATTTCTTAGCTTATATTACATTGTGAGAGGTATTTATACTAACATCAAATGAATCTAAACCATACAACACATCATCTAAATACCATACACATATACTTCCTTTTTACCTACAAATACACCTACCACCATGAGGTGTATACTTATCTATCTACCAAATACACCTCAACCCCATGAGGTGTATAATTTCTAGAACAAGTTTACTTTTCAACACTCCCCTTTAAACTTGTTTTACGATGTCGAGCAAATTTCTCAATCTGACAAAATCTTCTTGCTTGAACGGTTTAGTGAATATGTCGGCAATTTTATCTTTTGTTTTCACGTACTCGAGTTGTACATCTTTCACTACAAGAAAAACTGGCATTTGCGACCAATTTTTTGCGACGGCCTCAAATCCGTCGCAAATTGCGACCAAATTTGCGCGGCGGGCGAAATCCGTTGCAAATTGCGACTAATTTTTGCGACGGCCAGAAATCCGTCGCAAATTGCGACCAATTTTTGCGACGGCCACAAATCCATCACAAATTGCGACCAATGTTTGCGACGGCCACATGTCCGTCGCACATTGCGACCAATTTTTGCGACGGCCACAAATCCGTCGTAAATTGCGACCAATTTTTGCGACGGCCACAAATCCGTCGCAAATTGCGACCAATTTTTGTGATGGTCTCAAATCTGTCGCAAATTGCGACCAATGTTTGCGACGGCCACAATTTTTTTGACGACCATTAAATTGCATTGCAACCAATTTTTGGTGGGAAAATTTTGACAAATTTTGAACATTTTGTATTTGTTTGAAATTTTGAGGGATAATGACCAAGAGAAAATTTTAATATGTAGCATTATTGTAATATTAACTTAATATATATAAGAATATATGAAATGGACAAAATCTTACTTAGCAGGTATTCCACTTACAACAATCTAGAGAAATAATCTTCATTAGTATTAACACATTATCTAAAAATTACCATATCCACTTAGCATCATCTTTATTATATGAAAAAATATATATCGAATTGACTTTGAGTATATCATATCACATTCAACTAAACATAATTTGTCCGAGCCCAACATTAACCAGCGGATGTTCGAGACTCTAAATATATCTCTCATACATATGATATAACATTTAACTCTAATAGTTCGGATATCCACTCATACCAATTGTTATAGGCCAACTAACATCCATAATCAATTAGTTATTAACTTTTGAGTATTTATATATATTAATTTAAAAGAATAGGAAATATATATATATATATATATATATATATATATTTATATTTATATTTGGAACTTGTAATTGTGTTTGTCTATATATAAAACTTTAGTTTGGTAGACATAAACACTAACAAACGTGAGATTGTCTTCTTCATTCCAAATTCAAAATATAATTTTATTAACAAGTAATAAGTTATGGATTGTTTAATTTGATTATTGATATCATTAGTGAAAAAGATAGGATCTAAATATTTGATATATTTTATTAGCAAAGATAATATAGTTTATATTTTGATATTCTAATAATATAACAAAGATAATATAATTTTAAAATGAGGTTTATAAAAAATATTTTGAAAAATCTTGATTCTATATATACAATTCATATATATATAGGTATAAATAATCTGCAAGTTTTCAACAATTAATTAAAAATTAAAATATAGTATTACTTTGACAATTAGAAGATATACATTGTTTTCTAATATGTAAAAATAATTTAGTATGCGCATATATATATATAATATATATATAATAGATCGTATTTTACCTTCTTAACGTCTAAATTAAATTTTTAAAATCGCGACAAAATCTACATAGAAAATCTATATGTATAATTTTTCTAAATTTTATAAAGCATGTTACCATCACAACAATTCTTTTAATTCTTCTATTTTTGTAGAATAATGGTATGTTACAACTCCCACGTATTTAGAATTTTCATAACAAAAGATTTGAAATGTATTATTTATTTATTATTTACAAATGTATTTGCTAAATTATATTTAAAATTATAAAATATTATTAAATTTATATAATTATCTTTTATTAAATGATTAAAAATATAACTTTCCTTCTCTCCTTTCTTTTTCCCCACACCCGCTGCCCCTTATTCCCCTTCTTCCCTTCTTCTTCTTCTAGGGTTAGCCTTTCTATCTCCCCACACCCGCCGCCCCTTCTTCCCCTTCTTCCCCTTCTTCTTCTTCTTCTTCTAGGGTTAGTTTCTCTATCCCATCATCAAATCTTGAGGTTAATTTCTTGTTCCCGCAGTTGGCTTAATCTTAAGGTTAAAAAAATACACAGAGGAATATGGAGCAGTAGAGATATGGATGAATGAGTGTTCCGAAGGGCTTGTGCAAGTAGCTGTGCTAATTTCATTTATGGATTTCTAGAGGTAT
>JAHSUH010000596.1:0-227416 GCA_025388415.1 Cynanchum wilfordii | reverse complement strand
AAATATATTTATCACCTTGTATTTAGTTTATGAAGTTGATGGATATTAGAGTAGATACTGTCCATTTCTCATGGTTTCCTGTTCACATTATCCATTTCTGATGTGGGCTAATGTTTTCATTGCAGGTCCAAAATGAGACTGCTGCATATATCATGAAATGTGATGATGACACTTTTATTAGAGTAGATACTGTCCTGAAAGAAATTAGAGGTGTCTCTCCAAATAGATCCCTTTATATGGGTAATCTTAACCTTTTGCATAGACCTCTTAGAACTGGAAAATGGGTCGTCTCCTTTGAGGTACATGATTTTCTCTAAATACAAAACCAAGATGTGTATTGAGTACCATGCCAATAGATATAACTGTATTTGTCTGACAATTACATTTTTGTGAATGAGACAAATCTTTCGTTGTCTTATGTAATGGATTCAATTTTGTATTGCAGGAATGGCCAGAAGCAATATATCCTCCTTATGCTAACATATTTTTTCCCTTGATTTTGTTTACATATTGAGGAAATACTGGCATCTCACATAAACATGGTTAGGTTTTCATTTTTTTGTTTAGGAAAAGGAAATAAGTGAACAGACTGGTTGGGCAGAGTTTTTGTGACAATCATCTTTGTGTTATATTTACTATTTAGTAAGGGGAAAAATTTCAACAGGTTTTGAAAGAGCGGAATCGGGGTTATGGGATCTTGGTATCTTCGTGTCTAAGGATCGCTATGCATTCATCCAGTACTTCAAATAGCTAGGCTGGAAGGTAACATTCTGTGCTGTTTTTCTTTTTCCAGCATGCATTAGGTTAGCTTATTTTTCTCTTTGCTCATTATTTTCAAATGGATTCCTCTTCTTCTATGCTTTTAGGTTTTAGCTAGAAATATGATCTGTTCTTGACTAGGACAAGGGGAAAGTTGTTGAGTTTTTACTTGAATAACTTGGTGAGTACTGTTAAGTATATTGTATTTGTACATTTTCAGACATGCAACATTTCTTTCTTTTGAGTTTTTTCACGGTTTGCCCATTTACATTGGTGATGATGGTACTGTGATGAAGAAGCCTTCCAGGTAAAGCAGAGTTTTTAACAATTTATACACTATCTATCATCTTTGTGTTATATTTACTAAATAGTAAAAGAAAAATTTCAACAGGTTTTGAAAGAGCGAGAATCGGGGTTATGGGATTTTGGTAGTATCTTCAATGCCTAAGGATCGCAATGCATTCATCAGGCAATTCAAATTTCTATCTACTACTTATTATGAGATGATTTCATGTGCTTATGATTTTCTGTCTACTGCTTATTATGGTGATGATTTTTATTATGAGTATATTTATATTCTTAAATTTTTAGAAATTTAAATAATTCAGAATTATCCTAAATATAATTTGTCCTATTTCTAATTTTGCTTCTCTTAATGGCTAATCTTTGTTTCTATTTAACATTTTTTTATTCCAAAAATCCTTGTTTAATTATCATTATTCTAAGCATATATATTTTTTATTCCAAAATGAAGATTTTTTTTTATTACTTAAATTTTTTTCTTGAAAAATATCTTTCTTTTAAAATTTTATTTGACTACATTTTTCTATAAACTTTAGAGTTTAAAATTAGGTTTGTGCTATATAGTTTAAAGTTTAGGGATTAGAGTTTAAGTTTAGGGTCTAGGCTCTAAAGTTTATGGTGTTTGTCGTTCACACTCTTACTCTTACTCTTACCCTTTTGCCCTTTACTCCTTCCCTTTTTACTCTTTTGCCTTTTGCCCTTTTACACTTTTACGCTTAACTCTCCACATATTTTTTGAAAAAAAATTATTTTAAATATGTTTTTTATTCCAATTTCTCTTTTTTTTTTCTTAAAAATTGTCAATTTTCTATTCTAATAAATCTTGGTGTTTTTCCTATATCTAAGGACAAATTTTGTTTTCTTCAAAAATATCCTTTTTTTCCAAATCAATTTAAAATATGATTTTTTTTTCCTCAAAAATACCTTTCTTTTAAAATTTTATTTGATTTCATTTTTCGATAAACTTTAGAGTTTAAAATTAGGGTCTAAACTTTAGGGTTTAAGGTTTAGGGTCTAGGGATTAGGGTTTAGGTTTATGGTCTAGGCTCTAGGGTTTAAGGTTTAGGGTGTTTGTCGTTCACTCTCTTACTCTTACCTTTTGGCTTTTTTCCTTCACCTCTCACTCTTTTACCCTTTGCCCTTTTCTTTTTTTTCCCTTTTGTCCTTTGCCCTTTTTTAATACCATTTGTCATTTTACCTTTTTGCCATTTACTCTCCTACCTAGTTATTGAAAAAAAAAAATATTTTAAATATGTTTTTTATTCAATTTCTCTTTTTTTTTCTTAAAAATTATCAATTTTCTATTCTAATAAATCTTCGTGTTTTCTCTATTTCTAAGGACAAATTTTTTTTTCTTCAAAAATATCTTTTTTTTCAAAATGAATTTAAAATATGATTTTTTTATATTATTTTTTTTTTTTTCTCCAAAAATACCTTTCTTTTAAAATTTTATTTGACTTCATTTTTTGATATGCTTTAGAGTTTGAAATTATGGTTTAGGATTTAGGGTTTAAGGTTTAGGGTCTAAGGATTAGGGTTTAGGTTTATGGTCTAGGCTCTATTAGGGTTTAGGGTGTTTGCGTTTCACCCACTTACTCTTACTCTTACCCTTTTGCCCTTTACTCTTTTCGGGTTTTTTTTTTGTTTTTTTTTTTTTTTTTTTTTTTCTTTTGTCATTTGCCCTTTTTCATACCCCTTTGTCCTTTTACTTTTTTGCCATTTACTATCTATCTATTTTTTGAAAAAAAATTATTTTAAATCTGTATTTTATTCCAATTTCTCTCTTTTTTTTCTTGAAAATTGTCAATTTTCTATACTAATAAATCTTCGTGTTTTTCTTATATCTAAGGACAAATTTTGTTTTCTTCAAAAATATATTTTTTTCCAAAATGAATTTAAAATATGATTTTTTTTATTTAATACTTTTTTCCCTTCAAAAATATCTTTCTTTTAAAATTTTATTTGACTTCATTTTTCGATAGAGTTTAGAGTTTGAAATTAGGGTGTAGGCTTTAAGGTTTAAAGTTTAGGGTCTAGGCTCTAGGGTTTAGGGTCTAGGCTTTAGGGTTTAGGGTGTTTGTCGTTCACCCTCTTACTACTTTTTTTTTTCTTTTTTTTTTTTTTTTTTTTTTTTTTTTTTTTTTTTGTTTTTTTTTTTTTTTTTTTTTTTTTTTTTTTTTTTTTCTTTTCCCTTTTTTTTTTTTTTTTTTTTTTTTTTTTTTTTTTTTTTTTTTTTTTTTTTTTTTTTTTTTTTCTTTGTCCTTTTATCTTTTTGTCTTTTACTCTCTACCTATTTTTTGAAAAAAAATTATTTTAAATATGTTTTTTATTCCAATTTCTCTCTTCTTTTTTTCTTGAAAATTTTCAATTTTTCTATACTAATAAATCTTGGTGTTTTTCCTATATCTAAGGACAATTTTTGTTTTCTTCAATAATATTATTTTTTCCAAAATAAATTTAAAATATGAATTTTTTCTATTTAATACTTTTTCTTTTTCATTCAAAAATACCTTTCTTTTAAAATTTTATTTGACTTCATTTTTCGATAGACTTTAGAGTTTAAAATTATGGTCTAAACTTTAGGGTTTAAGGTTTAGGGTCCAGGGATTAGGGTTTAGAGTCTAGGCTCTAGGGTTTACGGTTTACGGTGTTTGTCGTTCACTCTCTTACTCTTACCATTTCGCCCTTTACTCCTTCACCTTTCACATTTTTTTCCCTTACCTTTTTCCTTTTTTTCTTTTTTTTTTTGTTTTTTGCCATTTTTCCTACCTTTTTGCCCTTTAATCTACCTATTTTTTGAAAAATAAAATTATTTTAAATATGTTTTTAATTCCAATTTCTCTCTTCTTTTTTTCTTAAAAATTATCAATTTTCTATTCTAATTAATGTTCGTGTTTTTCTTATTTCTAAGGACAAATTTTGTTTTCTTCAAAAATATCTTTTTTTCTAAATCAATTTAAAATATGATTTTTTTTATTTAATACTTTTTTTTCATCAAAAAAACCTTTCTTTTAAAATTTTATTTGATTTCATTTTTCGATAGACTTTAGAGTTTAAAATTAGGGTCTAAACTTTAGGGTTTAAGGTTTAGGGTCTAGGGATTATGGTTTAGGGTCTAGGGATTAGGGTTTAGGTTTAGGGTTTAGGATTCGGGGTGTTTGCCGTTCACCCTCTTACTCTTACCTCTTTGCCCTTACTCTTTCCTTTTTCTCTTTTTTCTTTTGGCCTTTTTTTTTTTTTTTTTTTTTGTCATTTGCCCTTTTTCATACCCTTTGTCATTTTACTTTTTTTCCCTTTACTCTCTACCTAGTTATTGAAAAAAAATTATTTTAAATATGTTTTTTATTCTAATTTCTCTCTTTTTTTTCTTAAAAATTGTCAATTTTCTATTCTCATAAATCTTGGTGTTTTTCCTATATCTAACGACAAATTTTGTTTTCTTCAAAAATATCTTTTTTTCCAAAATGAATTTAAAATATAATTTTTTTTAATTTAATACTTTTTTTTTTTCAAAAATATCTTTCTTTTAAAATTTTATTTTACTTCATTTTTCGATAGACTTTAGAGTTTAAAATTATGGTCTAAACTTTAGGGTTTAAAGTTTAGGGTCTAGGGATTAGGGTTTATGTTTAGGGTCTAGGCTTTAGGGTTTAGGGTTTAGGGTCTAGGGTGTTTGTGGCTCACTCTCTTACTCTTACCCTTTTGCCCTTTACTCCTTCACCCTTCACTCTTTTACCCTTTGCCCTTTTCTTTTTTTAACCTTTTGTCATTTGCCTTTTTTCCTACATTTGTCCTTTTACCTTTTTGTCCTTTACTCTTTACCTATTTTTTTTAAAAAAAAACAATTATTTTAAATATGTTTTTAATTCCAATTGCTCTCTTTTTTTTTTTCTTAAAAATTATCAATTTTCTATTGTAATAAATCTTCGTGTTTTTCATATTTCTAAGGACAAATTTTGTTTTCTTCAAAAATATCCCTTTTTCCAAAATGAATTTAAAATATGATTTTTTTTTATTTAATACTTTTTTTTTTTCAAAAATACCTTTCTTTTAAAATTTTATTTGACTTCATTTTTCGATAGACTTTAGAGTTTGAAATTAGGGTGTAGGCTTTAAGATTTAAGGTTTAGGGTCTAGGGATTAGAGTTTAGGTTTAGGATCTAGGCTCTAGGGTATAGGGTTTATGATGTTTGTCGTTCACCCTCTTACTCTTACCCTTTTGCCCTTTACTCCATTATCTTTTACTCTTTTACCCTTTGTCCTTTGTCGTTCACCTACGCCTTGGGGTTTATATATAGAGGATTTAAAGTATGAACTAAATTGATACTTTTAATATATATATATATTAAAAATATATATTAAAAGTATCAATTTAGTTCATACTTTAAATCATTTATATTATTATTGTTGTTATTTTATTATAATTTTTGTTTGTCCCGTATCTACTTTGGACCCAACTAAATTGGAGTCAAGTTGCGTTGAACTCCTATTGCAAGAATCTCTCCCTACCTCTTTTCACTTGGATCAAGTTTTTTAGTGTTTGGAAACCGCTTTGAGTTCCAACTAAATCGGAGTCCAACAGCGTCATACTCATATTTTGGGAAGTTCTTCTTATCTCCTTCCACTTTTTTAATGTTTCTGTGCTTAGAAGCCACTCTGGACTCAAACTAAACCGAAGTCCAGCAGCGTCATACCCTTATTGGAAGTAAGCTCTCCCTACACTTGTCTTTCTATAGACAACGTTTGAAATCAAAACCTTACATGTGAAAAACTAAACTTTTTTCACTTGCACCAATAGGTATTGGTACATGATTACGAGTTTTTTGGCGTCATACCCCTATTGAAGGTAAGCTCTCCTTACACTTGTCTCTCTATAGTTGCATATGAGAAACTAAATTCTTTCACTTAAACCAACATGTATTGGTACATGAATACGAGTTTTTTTGGTGAGACCATTTGGGCAAGCTATCCCGATTATAATTAATTCAAATTCGATCGGGGTTGTATCCGTCTAGTCCAACTCTTACTCGGGAGTGAGTTCGAAACCCTTACCGGTGCTTGGAATTTGGGCCAATGATTTTGTGGTACTAAATAATAGTCCTCTACTTAATGGGTTTGAATCATGGATTGTAAATGAGATTCGTCCAATTTAAGCACAAATGTTATATAAAATAATTTGAGCCCAATAACAGAATCACTTCCAGTTCAGGTCACTGCCATCACTGTTGAAGCTGTGTTTTGTAGGGTTTCCAAACTCTATGCCGGAGAACCCATAACCGACCGGTCATTCGGAGAGAAGAAAAGGGCATCAACAATGGCGTCTCGACTCGTGCGACCGCTTCAGAAAAATATGAAAACCATTGAAAAGCGGTCGAAGAAGAAGTATTTAGAGGAAGCACTTTACAGAAACCTCTTGAAAGATGGTTGCGATGAAAACAGCGTGAGGGTAAATTTGAATGCATTTCTGAAGTCTCATAAATCTGCCTATAAATGGGAAGTTGGTGTCTGTCTTAAACTCTTGCGAGAACGGAAACTCTATGGCCCCGCCGTCAAGGTACTTCTATACTAATTTCTACTTGGGCGTATAAATTGAAATGTACGTGTTTGTTTGTTAATATGCGTTACATGTTCTCAGATTTTGGGTCTTCTTGTTGAACCTGTCTAAGAAATGATTTTGATGGATGGAGTCTTTTGATTGCGCATTTTATTCTGTGATTTAGTTTAGAGATATGGGAAACAATGGTAATGGGAATGTTAGTAGAAATGTCCCTTTTAGTCTCGGAGAAAAGGTTGACCTCTTACCGTAGTTAAGATTGACAAGAAGTTGAACATTTTTTGTCGAAAGATGCACAATATGAAACCAGTGTTGCTTTATAGCTTTCCTCAGTTATTCTTGGTGGAAATTGTATGAGAGGGGAGGCCATATATATATATATATATATATATATATATCTTTATTACTGTTTTCTAAGGTTGGAGACGGGGTTCTTCAACTCTGTTTTTAACATTTCTTTGGGATATCCCTAAAGAGCTTGTTTTCCACTAATTTTAATAAAGAAGCATGACAAATGATTCTGTTGATAGAGTACCACTTCCGCCCAATAAAAGTGTGTCTATTGCTCATTAAAGATTCTTCAATGTTTCAGTATCTGTCACCATTTCTTTATATGTATATATTTTTTGGGGGGGTGGGGGGAAGGGAAAAACATATGTTTCACCTTCTTGCTAACTCTCTCATATGATTTGTTGATTTTGACGGTAGTTGAATAATGTTAAAGACAAGTTAGTCTGACCCTGATGTTGTCAAGGTTATATGTTAATTTCAAAATATCATCTTCCAACAAGGTTGTCCTAACTCTTTCTGTGTTTACTAATTTCATGTTTAATGTGCACTATTCTCCTCATACTCTCACTAATAAACATCATGCTGTTCTAGACTACTAGCTCTATTAAGGTTAATCCAAAGTACCAGCAACTAGTTTACTGCTTTACTGAAACATGTCTCCAAGAGGAAAGTTGCATTGAGTGAAAAGTAACTTTTCTTTTTGGTGTTGTCTAAATTCTTCTGCACATTGTCCTGTAGTCTTTGTAACTTGGATGCTCTGTGGAAATTATCTTGCACTGTGGCATATTGGTAAAACAAGAGTTTCACTTTTCCTGTTTTGAACATCTTATCCTTCTCTTTTCTGCATTGTTTTTCAGCCCTTAAGGCATTAACTTTTGTTTCTAGTTTAAAACTAACCATGTTTATCTCTTGATTATTCCCTCGAAGGTTTTCAAATGCCTTAGATCTGATCTATATGTACTGAGAGGTCCACATGGATCTGTGTAATTTTTCTCAGCTTTCAGAAAATATGACAAAAAGGGGAATGAACAAGACAGTTAGTGATCAAGCTATACATATTGATCTTATTGCAAAAGCTAGAGATGTGGCTGCAGCAGAAACATACTTTATTAACCTACCAGAAACATCAAAGAATCATTTGACCTACAGTGCTCTCTTGAACTGTTACTGCAAGGAATTGATGACTGATAAAGCTGAGGCTTTACTTGAAAACATGAAGGAACTTAAACTACCATTAAGCTCCATGCCATACAACAGCCTGATGACCCTTTACACAAAAAGCGGGCTACCTGAAAAAGTCCCAGGAATAATCCAGGAAATGAAAATCAACAATATCATGCTTGATTCTTATACTTATAATGTATGGATGAGGGCCCTTGCTGCTACAAATGACATATCTGGGGTTGAGAGGGTTGTTGATGAGATGAAGAGGGATGGTCGAGTATCTGGAGATTGGACAACATACAGCAATCTGGCATCAATATATGCTGATGCAGGTTTGTTCGATAAAACAGAGAAGGCTCTTGAGGAACTGAAGAAGAAAAATTCTAAGCGAGATCTTTCTGCTTATCAGTTCTTGATCACATTGTATGGTCGCACTGGAAATCTTCTTGAAGTTTATCGTGTATGGCGTTCTCTGAGGCTTGCTTTCCACAAAACTGCAAATATAAGTTATCTGAACATGATTCAAGTGTTGGTTAACCTAAATGACTTACCAGGTGCTGAGAAATGTTTTAGGGAGTGGGAAACTGGAAATCCGAATTATGATATTCGAATTGCAAATGTCCTTATAAGAGCTTATCTCAAAGAGGGTTCATTGGAGAAGGCTGAAGAGCTTAAGGAACGAGCCAGGAGAAGTGGGGCCAAGGCAAATGCTAAAACTTGGGAGATTTTCCTTGATTATTATCTCAAGAAAGGGGAGATAAAATCAGCAGTAGATTGTGTTAACAATGCAATATCCATTGGGAGAGGAGATGGTTCTAAGTGGATCCCATCAGCAGCAACTGTTACAGAATTCATGCAACATTATGAGCAAGAGAAAGATGTTGATGGTGCAGAAGGTTTTGTGGATATTTTGAAGAAATGTACGGATGAATTGGGGGTAGATGTGCTTGAATCCTTGCTAAGAACATATTCCGCTGCTGGACAAACAAGTGCCATCATGCGTCGCCGGATTAAGATGGAGAACGTGGAGTTAAGTGAGGAAGGTGAAAAATTACTGGAAGCTGTATGCAGTGAGTGAGATATGACCACCTGCATTCTTGGAATTTTGTTTTTGTTCGGTGAGCTAAACCAAATTTTGATTTATCTGGTTGGTAACTTGTTTTCAAACGCCAGGTATTTGATATTTAAGGGTAGATGCTCTTCTTCTTTCATGGTTTGTATAGATTCTAATCTTGTTCACGGACTAGCTTTTCTATGCTAAAAGACTCCTGCTCAAAACCTTCACGGGAAATAAATATAAAGCTAGATCACTTTCCATATCTTATCACATTTGAAGTCAATGTAAGGTATGTCACTCAAGGGTATTTTCTCATAAGTTGATTGATCCAAATGAAAGCATGTTATCAACTTTGTTTCTTCTAGTAGCGGCAATGAAGAGACCTACCTGTGCACTGTCTAAAATTACTGTGTCATTATTTTGACTAAACATTTGAGTGCCTAAATCTTTCTTGGGGCTGAGTGTTTAGCTCTTGGTCATGGCGTTTAGTGTTTAACTCTTGCTCGGGGCTCAACTCGAATTTGAGTTTATATAGCATATGCTATTTTCACTAATCATTTGAGTGCCTATATCTTTCTTTGAGCTGAGTGTTTAGCTCTTGCTCAGGGTATTTGAGTGTCTAGTGTTTAACTCTTGCTCGGGGCTCGACTCGAATTTGAGTTTATATAGCATATGCTATTTTGACTAATCATCTGAGTGCCTAAATCTTTCTTGGGACTGAGTATTTAACTCTTGCCCAGGGTATTTGAGTGTCTAATGTTTAACTCTTGCCCAGGGTATTTGAGTGTCTAATGTTTAACTCTTGCTGAGGGCTCGACTCAAATTTGAGTTTATATAGCATATGCTCTTTCTCATTGTGTTATTATCATTGTGCTAAACCAAATTTTTTGTTACATGCATATTTTGCAATGATCAGTCTTACCATGGAGAAGAGCCATTAGGGATGAATGTAATGAATGCCCTAAGGAGAATAGATGTAACCACTGGATGGATGTGTCTGCTTTGCTTGAGTGGTTTTTTTTTTTTTTTCCTCTCTTTAATATGAAGCTTACGGAGAAGTAAAGAATTCTTTGATTTTTCTGCTATTATTTTATAACATAATTTACAACTTCTATGGTTCAAAGCACAGCAGGTGAAAAGAGAAAAAGTAAAAATGCAGAATTTACTGCTTTGCCAAGAGAAAATTTGCCCAGTTTTCATTATGTCTTTGTTCAAGTTGCCCTCACAAGCCTAGGTTTCAATGTTCTCCAAACTAACTTCATGTTTTCTCCTCCTATGTGCTCAACAAACCTTCTTCTTAGACCTTCTTCCTTGGGTTTCTCCTCGGCAGAACTTTTGGTGGGAGGTTCTGGACTTCCAGTCCTGCTTTCTTCAAGAATCTTGTTTATCATCTCCTGAACTTCTCCCATTCTGGGACGATTTTTCGGATGTCTCGCCAAACACCTGTTGGCTATGGCAGCTAATTTCTGCGCAGACTTGAGTGAGTATTTTCCATCCAGCCGAGGATCTAAAATCTGTTCGAACTTTTTAACATCAGAAAGATGTGTCTTAACCCATTCAAGAAGCTTCTGCTCAGTTTTTGGCCGATTTCTATCCAGAGGACGTCGGCCGGTGATGAGTTCATATAGAAAGACTCCATAGCTCCAGACATCACTCTTACATGTAAGACGCCCAGTTTGGATATATTCAGGAGCAGCATAACCAACAGTTCCCACAACCTGAGTGTCCATTCAACTAAATCTTGAGCATACACACATATATATATATATCCATGAAAAGAAAATAAAAGAAAATAGCACCAATTACCGCTGTAGAAACGTGACTGAGTCCGTCAGAAGGTCCAAGTCTAGCCAATCCAAAATCTGATAGCTTTGCATTCCATTGATCATCTAAGAGAATGTTTGATGATTTGAAATCTCTGAAGATAATCTGGCGCAGAGAAAAACATGACCGGATTGATTCAGGCAAACGGATATTCTTTCTTCTGGAAATGGTTATGGAAGGACGGGATGTGCGGGGGACTAACCTGAAACTCCATTCCTTCGTGAAGGTACGCCAGACCTCGAGCAGCATCTTGTGCTATTCTCAATCTAACATTCCATGGGAGAGGCGTCTGAAATCGACTTGATAAATGATCCTGTACGCTACCGTTGGGCATGTATTCATATACCAAAAGCCGTTGGATCCCTCTTTCATCGTCTTCAGCACAATAACCAACAAGTTTCACGAGATTTAGGTGTTCCACAATGCCAAGTACGTTTACTTCTGTCACCCATTCTTTGTGTCCCTAAAACCATCAAAAAAACATGAAATCACTCTCTCTCTCTCTCTCTTCCTTCAGAATTTTGTTTTATGGAAAAAAAAAAAGAAAAAAAAAAAAGGTTGAAAATCTCACCTGCAAACCTCTTCTGCTGAGCTGTTTGACAGCAATATCAATTTTTTTGTTTGAATCTCCAATATCCTTTATAATACCCCTAAAAACTCCTCCGAATCCACCTTCTCCGATCATAACAGAGCGGCTAAAGTTCCTCGTAGCGGTCTTCAGCTCCTCGAACGAGAATACCCTGAGGTTGCTAGGTCTTTGAGACAGGTTAGTAAACGAGATCTTCATAATAGTAGAAGATTCAGTACTTGTGTCCGATACAGTTTGTGAATTACTTTCAGATCCTGATCCCCTTCCTTGATCATGATCAGTTAAAGAAGTAGACGAAGGAGTTGAAATTGATTTCCCTGTCTTTGGTTCATTCTTTTTATCTGTACCGGAGAATGAGAAACACCGCATCGTCCTTGCAAAAAAATGCCAGTTCCCTGCAGGCAACAATACAAAAACAACAATTTTAATTTTATCCATAAATTTTCACTGAAATGGCATGATCAAATTCCCCCCCCAAATCCCAAATTCAACCAATATACCAAAGTGAACTTCTGATCTTCAAAGTGAAACAAAGAAAATGAAGGCAGAGAGTATTCTTATACCTTACTTAACTCTTGATTAAAATACAGAGATAGAACTGATCAGTATAGTTAAGGATCTGTTGATTATTATTGTTATTATTATTAATTTTTCAAGAGTTTTAAAAGAGAATATTAACCCTAAATTCAAAGAAAACCGATTTGTGAAGAATCCAAGTGGAGAAATGGCATCCCATGATCTTAAAGGGAAGTCAATGCCAGGCAGCTGGAATTCAGCTTACCAACCCATACATACCTTGAAAAGATGACAAGAGAGATAGATAGCTTAAAAAATAACAATGGCAAACACTTTCTTAGCTTAAAGTGAAGTTTAAGATTGTAGTCATAAATGTAATCGTTTAAAGTTTAAAATTTAAAATTAGAGTTTACTTCTTTTTTTTTTTCCACAAAATTTTTTTTATAACTTATAATTGAAAAGAAAAGAAATTGTGTCAAACATCTTAAGTTAAGTATGTTTAAATGTGAAACATGACATGATTTTTTATATGGCGAGAACGGTGTAAAGTAGTTAATTGTCAACAAACTCATAATTGTGTTGTAGGCTTGCTTGCGTCTATGCTCGGATCGTGACAAAAACAATGACTATGCTCCACCTAATTTGTCAATAACATTTCAAATACAAATCTGTGTCATGACTATAAATCTAACAATATTCATAATTAGTTAACTATTTAATATTATTTTTATTATATTAAAAGAATATCTAAATAAAGATACGGAATTAAAAAAAAAAAAAAACAAAATACTATATGATGATTGCTTTGATCAAACGGAAATTATTTAGCAAGTTTTCTGTCACGCCAGAAAGTCATAAAAAGAAGTACATGAATTAGCAGAAAAGTACAAAACAGTGACTTCAAGGATGGAAGGAACCTGAATTCACACTTTACTAACTTGTTCATTGGGCACTCAATCAGAGATTGTGCCAAGTGCCGCATGATTCACTCTTAAATCACTTTCCCCAAGACTTTCAAAATTAATACATTTCTTTTTTTTTTCTTTTTTTTAATACTCATTTGGGGGCGCTCGTTGTTCCCACCTTATTTGTTGATACTAATCTGAGTTCGACATGCAAAGTTTACAAATTTCAACTCTTACTCGAGACTGACGGCATGTGAATACATTTCTTATTCACATTACTCGATGAATTTATCTAATAAACAAATTAGAAATTACATATATGTATGTTTATCTTGTTTTTATTTTATTTTTTTATTATATCATTATCTTTGTAATTTTGTATATATATATATATATATATATTGTCTCTATATTGTTCTAAAGTCTCGTAGCGGAAGCCGAAGTTGCTCTGTGAACTGTGAACTGTGAACTGTGACTGTGGCACACTAAAGCACTTCTCTCCGAGAATTTCTCTAACAAATCAACATCAATTATATAAGAAATTGAGAATACGAATATGAGACAGCTACAACTTTATAATATATATTCATTTGAATTTTTCAAGATTTCTATCTATTTATTATATATATATATATATATAAAAAAAAAAGACTGATTCTCTCCATTTAATTTAATTTAATTTGAAGTTCTTTCTCTCTTAAATTAAAGGGTGCAGGGTCGATCTCTCCCAACAAAAGGTTGAGAGTTTCACCTACTTCCTGGCTTGTTAATAGTTTAAGGATTTACTTCCACCTGGTTGTCAATAGTTTATAAATTTTAAACGTATACCGTCACCAGTAGGCTCCAGAAATATATTCGTATGTGGCGGAAGCCCTATACCACAAAAAAAAATTTAATTTAATTTTTTTTTCATATTAGTTCTTGGATTACAGAAAAGAAAGTAACGCGGCAATTACAAGTGCTCACGTTTGAAACATTCCTTTATGATTATGTAATGCATGTTATGTTACTGTTTAAATGTTTGAATTTTTTTGAATATTTGCATTATATTAATATATATATATATATTGTATATTGGAAAAAAGGTCAAAAATTTGACTTCACACCTTTGTATTTATTGATGAGGCTGTTGACAAATGGACGATAAAGTTGGGAACTCACTTCTCACTTATTGATTGATTTTCGAAAGGTTTTGATTCTATTGGCTGATTTTTATTTACTTTTTATTTCTTTCAAAAAAAAAATTAAAATAATACTTATATATATAATTGTTGAGATTTAGAATCTAACCTCACTCATATAGAAGATCTCCGATCGGTTATTAAGTGGGATCCTAAAACCCTAAAACCCACATGAAGTGCTCCAAAGCAGTCTAAATATTTATGTCAAACAGTAACTTAGATTTTTTTAGTTTAACTTTAAAAATAAGAATAATAAAACAACTTGACTTTTTTATAGAATATTTGATAATGTCTCAATTAATTCAAAATAGACTTTTTTTTTTTACAACTTTAATTAATCTAAATTCGCCATATGTTGCGCCCGCAGAGTTTATTTCTGACTCAGAGAAATGTCTAACTCTAAATCTCACAATAAATGTCAAACTTTTTATTTTGTATAGTCAAAATTATTTATTATGTAAATAATAGTGGAAAAAGGCCCACAAGTAAAAGCATAGGGTGCTCAATTTAGGATTTATTTTTTATTGGACTTTATTAAGCCCATCTGAAAGCCCATTAGAGAAAAAAGAACTTTAAAATATATATATATATATATATATTACATTGATTTTTTCGTGCTAAGTTTCCTTCCATAAATAAATTTATAATTTGATAACTTTTACCTATTCAAACAATTCAACTTAAAAAATTTGACTATATATATATATATATATATATATATTATATAATCAAAACAGACAAATTCATCTTCATTTTTTTCTAATCCTTTCTAATGACCAAAATCTTTCTATAGATAAAGACGTAGGAAGAGTTTTCCTCCAATAGAGATTTGATGTGGTTCGACTTCGATTTAGTTGGACTAAAATAACTATCCAATACAAATAAATTACAAAAAAAAAACCAAAATCCTTTTTCTTACCTAAATATTATTTAAATATATATATTGAGTTAGTTAAATAGAAAATATATTGTAAATATATATAAATTCACGAGTTATTAACACTATATAAGAATTATAGTTAGATTCGATATACACAATTTATATCAAAACTAAATTAATAAATAATAACTTTTGACACCAAATAATTTCACAAAAATAAAAATAAAATTCTTGCCATTTATTATTATCAAAACTCTCTTGAATTCATAATCTTTTGAAGAAGACAAAGAAATATATATATATATATATTTGTGTGTGTGTATATACAAAATTTTCCTAGGAGACATCAAGTTGAATACTTCATCAAATGACTTGATTGCCATACTTTATGTTAGAAACCAAACATTTTCATCCAAGTGGCTTTTGTTTTCAAAGCAATGTCATCATCATCCATCCCAAAATGCCAAGAACTAGGTCAATGCCTTTTTAAGTCTACCCTCATATAATTTATTGTCCTATTCAATTTCACATTCCAAATTTTTTATTTTTGTGCTTTGATATTTTCAATATATATATATATATATATATATGTACTAATCTCGTATGAAATTGACAGCACAATCAAGAATGCTTATCCACCACCCACTCCCATATATACTTTGGCTTCTCCATTTTATAAGTTTGACAAATTCTTACATGAATATATATACACACATTTGATATTTAACAATTAAGTGTATGCATATCATACTAAAAGATATATGGAAAAAGTAATATATACATACACAAAATTAGATATATCTTAATTTTTATGATTAAAAAATTTTAAATTGGTCTCTTTTTGTATTTTACTTAACTGAATATGATTATCAATAAAATTTAGATATTTAAATATACCAAGATAATTAAATACGACATTTTTAATTTGAGAATCTCTCTCATAAATCCTTTCTAGTTACAGGATTAGTCGAAAAAGATCGACAGTGACAAAAAGATTTGCACTTTCACTCCTAACTTTGAAGTAAAACTTGCTTGTCAATGTTCTTGGAAATTGTTCAAAAGTTAGTATTTTTATGCTAAGAAGGAATATCACTGTCAAATATCAATATAATACATAGAAAAACAATGGATTTCGTTACGTGTACAATGCAACGTCTTTACCTTTTTCTCACGAAATCCCAATCCCATTTGCAATTTCACAGAAATGTAAGTTTATTTTTCAATCTTTTGCCAAAAATCCACAGCACAAAAGCAAGTCAGCAAAAAGGCGGACAAAATTCCCACAGAATACTCTGTGCTTCGTGCCGGCGAGGCAAATAGTTAGGGAGCTAGAACCAAGAGATATCTCATGTACTAGATGGTCCCACCTCACCTCTCCCATTTTCCCATACTTGAATTATTATATTCGTTAATGTAATTGAATATTCTTCCTCTCTCTTCCTAGCTGCATTTATTTCATCGTCACTTCAAATTTGATCTGTGGTTTCAAGAACCCAGGTTGCTCCTTAAGTGTTTGTTAAAATGACGAAAAGAGATGAAAGAAGATGGAGCAGACCCAGAAGATTAGACTTGAATATTGTTAGTTTAGGTACATTGGCAGTTGTAGTTATTGTAGTGTTGCAATTCAGCAACTTGTACTTGGTGCAGTGCCAATCCTTCGATGGCAATAATGGGAACTCTCCACCTGGTGATAAAACCATTCTTCTTGAATATCTCACCGGATTGGCTAATGATCAACTCACAAATCTTACTAGACTTGTTATTCATAGTAATTTAGCTAAGAATTCCAGCTATTGCATTGACGATCCGTAAGTTGCTGCTACTAGTATTTATTTTATTTTTTTTTCTTCTTGAGAACTATTTATCAAGAAACGCCCAAAAAGGAAAGATTTTGAACTTGGATTTATGTTCTTGGATTGTTTTCTGGGTTGTTCTGGATGTAGGCAAGTTGAATGGGACAGAGCGTTTAATTTCGCATCCAATTTGACGTTTGTGGCTAACTGCATTTCAAGGATTGGAGGTATGAGTTATTAGTGGACACTCTTATGATTTTGAGAAAATAAGCTTATTCTGTCATGGATTTGTATGTTTTCTGGTGAATAGTGCGTTAAGATTGGGAAATGGGTGGGTAAAGATGAACATGGATTGAAATCATACTTCAGAATTTGCAGATTGAATGTTGTGTGATGTTATGATAGTCTGTTGAGTTGACTTTGTAATTTGATGTTTGAGAGAGCGTGTAGAGTTACCAAAGTTGTTTTCTTTTGAAAGGATGTCTGCATGGAAATTTTAGAACATGAACTCAAGAAAAGAAAACAAGAGAGGGAGAAGATGGATTGTGGAGAAATAAATTCGTCTGAGAATTGTTATTGTTTAATGAACTTGTTGTTTGTCCCCTGAGTACTGTTGCATGCATGCTAGTCTTTCTTCCCTAATTTCCTGGTTTTTATATGTTAAACAGAAGACATTACACTCAGAGTATGTACAGTTGAAGAGATGAGCCTTTACTTTGACAGCTTCAGTCTGACTGAGAATACAGGTGCTATAAAGCCTAACATAAACTGTAACCGAACATCTTGGCTTGCTGGTTGTGAGCCAGGATGGGGATGTAGTATTGACTCTGATGCACCTGTTGATTTTAGAAATTCTCAAGAACCAGCAAGAACTCTAAATTGCCAACCTTGTTGTGAGGGGTTCTTTTGTCCACGTGGCTTAACTTGTATGATACGTAAGTATGAGCAACAGACTAAGCTTTTTGAGCTTTCTCTTGTAATGCAACTGGTATTATTTTTGAAACCCAAATTGAATGTCTTATTTGATCTTGTTAATTCTCATGAAGCGTTCTTCTATTAAAAGATTTACTTGAAAAAGAATGAAAATTCAAGTTGAAATACTATTGTGGAAACCTGTGGATTTTGAATAAATAGCATTAGTACAAGAGTTAAAAGTAGAAAAGAAGGTTAATCAAGATATTCAATGTGGCATAAGTGGATAAGAAGTTATGATCTTGGTAATTATGTTATTCATTCCAGAAGTTATTATGCCACGCTTCTGTTGGTTTAACCTTCAGTACACCCCTCAAATTTGGAACTTTAAAATTGAATAGTTTGATTGCTGATGAGGTGTTTCTCTGTGCTTGTGAAGCCTGCCCATTAGGTTCATATTGCCCACTTGCTACACTGAATAAAGCTACTGGCCTATGTGATCCGTAAGTTCAGAGATTGGTCTTAATGCTTCTTTAATCTTTTCTATTTCCATCTTATGCGGCACATGCAACTGATTGATAGCACTCTTCAGGTATAATTACCAACTACCAGCAGGCCAGGTTAATCACACTTGTGGTGGAGCAAATATTTGGGCAGATGTACGTAGTAGCAGTGCATTATTTTGTTCAGCAGGATCATATTGCCCAACAAATATAGAAAACTTGACATGCAGCAAGGGGTACTGATTTTGATCCCCCACTTCAGTATTATCTCTTTGTCTCTAATTATTTGGATTAATTCTGGTGAAATGAATTCTTGGAAAGGAAATGGGAATATGCCTAACATTTAGCTGTGATCAAGATGTGGATGCATATAGTTTAATATGGAAGGAATCTGGCCTTTTATTTTTCTTTTTCTTGGGGAAGGGAAATCCAGATTTTTCTATCAAAATTTTTTGTAATATATGAAAAGAATCTTGACAGTATGTATGGTTGTTACAGATTATTATCAAGAAACCTCAAAATATGCATTTTCTGATGTTTTTAACAGGACTTGTCTTTCCTGGTTTCCAAAAAGTTCTTAGTTGTTCTAGGATTATCTTTTAATGGTTTCAAATGCTATCCATAGCCAGTGTTAGTGTAACTTTAATGCGTTACAACTTTCTTGTGCCTCAAATGTGCTTCAGGAGAGCTATTCCTTTGCACATTGACAAGTTTTACTCCATACCCTAATTTTCTCACTTAAAGTGATTAAATTTAACATACCCAGTGATAATTTAATATGGTATCAAAGTAGGAAGTCTTGTCTTCAACTCTTGGTTATGCTTCATTTGTTGTATTGTGCATATGTTGGGCCTACTATTGAGAATTTGTTTTCGGCCTACACATGAGGGGTTTGGTTGAGAGATTAAATTTAATATTTCTCTATTAGCTTAAACTTTTAGGTGAGTCCCACCTTTTATCAATGTGTGTTTGATTCTGTTCATTCAGTTACCAAAGAACATTTTTTCCTTATGATGTTCCAGTTACTGTTGCTGCTCAATCCCATTACTAATACTAATTTCTACTGATTTGCTATCTAAATTTCAGGTATTACTGTCCCAAGGGTTCTACAGCTAAAAAACGTAAGTCTGTGTTGAAGTTTTAGTTCATTCATTCTATGGAGTATGAATTTGAAAAAATAGAAATCACTCACAATGACAAGTATTTACATCCAAAGATGTTGTTCCCTGCCCTCAACCCCTCCAAATTAAATAGTAAAAGGTGCATGTAATTCTTATTCACTAAACTTGCAGAGTGCTTCAAGTTGACCTCATGTGATCCCAATACTGCCAGTCAAAACATTCATGCTTATGGAGTAATGCTGATTGTAAGTTCAGTAGTGTTCTTAATTCTTTAAGATTTCTTCTTTTTTATTTTCTTTTTTTTTTTGGGGGGGGGAGGGGTGGGGTGGGGGTGGATGTTGTCAGGATTCAGTGCACTGTTATTTGAAGGTTTTAAGAAAATCATTGCCAGCTTACTTGTGTCTCACTCTCTACTTTGACATTCTAATAATCCTCTTAAAGAAATGATAGGTGCATGTTACTTTAGATTATGTTTTTCTTTTAGCCGTATAAAAGTATCTAAGATCTTTATTATCTCATAATTGCTCCAATATTTCTGTCTTGGTGCTTTTTCATTGACTACCTATACCCCAGTCCATCTATCTTTTCAACTTCAACTGATACCAGCTATTGATTGTAAAACATTTTACTGCATTTTTTCAGGCTGCTATGACTACTCTTCTTCTCATAATCTACAACTGTTCTGACCAATTTCTCACTATTCGAGAGAGGAGACGTGCAAAAACCAGGGAAACTGCTGCTAGAAATGCAAGGGAAAAGGCACAAGCACGTGCAAGGTGGAAATCTGCAAAGGAGGCAGCTAAAAAACATGCGATCGGACTACAAACTCAAGTATCTCAGACCTTTTCTCGCAGGAAAGCTGCCACAGATAGTGAAAAGGTTAAGATATTGAGTGAAACAGAATATGAAACAGATACCAGTTTATACTCATCAACTCACCCTGGTGCTTCTAGTGCATCTGAGCAATCACTTGCTTCAGCAGGAGGGAAAGTGGAAGCAGGTCATCTAACCCGGATGATGTATGAAATAGAAGATTATTCTGACAGTTTTCAGAGTTCAAGCTTAGAAACTGATTACAAAAATGACCCAAAAAAATCAGGAAAGGATAAAGAAATACATACCCACAGTCAGATTTTCAAGTATGCTTATTCACAACTTGAGAAAGAGAAAGCTCAGCAGCAGCAGAACAAGAACCTTACTTTCTCAGGAGTCATTTCCATGGCTACAAATTCTAAAACAAGAAAAAGACCTGTGATTGAGATTATCTTCAGAGATTTAACTGTTACTTTGAAAGGGAAAAAAAAACATCTTTTAAGGTCAGTAACTGGAAAAGTCATGCCTGGCCGTATTACAGCTGTTATGGGCCCATCCGGGGCTGGAAAAACAACTTTACTTTCTGCTCTGGCAGGAAAAGCGCATGGATGCACAATGAGTGGTTTGATCCTTATAAATGGAAAGAATGAATCAATCCACTCATATAAGAAGATAATTGGTTTCGTCCCCCAAGATGACATAGTGCATGGAAACCTAACTGTGGAGGAAAACCTATGGTTCAGTGCGAGGTGCAGGTATGTGATGCCATGTTTTGTTACCCTTTTGAGTGTGATTTCTGTAAACAGCCTGGCATATGTTCATTATTAAGATTGTGCCCACGATAAATTGGAGATTTTCTCAGCTGATTATGATATTCCTTTCATCATTTTTATTGGTAGATTAGAATGTTAGTGAACACCTCCCCTGAGCAAGGCAGCACAGAAATACCTTGGCATTTTTTTGTTTTGTTTACTGAAATAGATAATCCAATTTGCCAACTGTTCCACGACGAATTGTGATATCCATTTTGGCAAGCAAGGAAGGGAGCCAAGTTATTGTTTGTGGTCTCATGACATTGCACTTCTACTTTAGCTTAAAAGTTTAAGAATAGCCTCCATTAGACTTGTTTGCTTGTCACCCTATTTGTTTTCTGAATACTCCTTGATTCCTGCGTCATCTTCCTTTTCACTGAGGTGATGTAGTTTTCTGCTATCAATTTGATTTCTTTATGTCGCAAATACGATTGCCTTCTAGCCCTGCTATGTGATCAGTAGTGCATTGTCTGGATCAAAAGGTATTAGTATTCAACCTCGTAGCTTGAAAAATTAATTTGTAGGTAAAATTCTGAAATAAAAGAGAGGGAATTTTGTTTTATCTTCTTTCTTTCTTTTTTTTTTCTTCAAGTTAATTGATGAATGCATGACACTCTCTACTCTCTAGTAATTTCCCTTTCACTAGTACTTGTATAAGAAGAGCATTATCAACCAATTCATTTGATAATATTTGACAAATACTGCAGTTTCTTTCTTCATCAAACTTTCTTCTAGTCCAGAATAACAGTAGACTTAATTTATACAACATGACTTATCAAGATATGCGAGAGACTTCCTGTCCTACACAACTGTAAGAAGTTCTATAATCAATTATTGGATCTGTTTATAAACATATGTGAACTTTTCAGGATCTGTAGACTAGTAGTCCACCTTTTGATATCTAAATTGCCCGTGCTCGAAATTCCTTTTAAGGTTTTATCACCATTTTCTAGGACAGTTGTTTCACAAACTATTTCTGCAGGAGGAATTTGACAATTTCCAATAAAAGCTGCAGACATCTTATATATGGCATCACATTATCATAGAATTCACAACTTACTCAGATAATCATAGACTTCTTAATTACAGGAGCCTGTAATTTAATTATTAACTTTTATTATTGTAGGCTTTCCGCAGACATGCCAAAGCCAGACAAAGTTCTTGTTGTTGAGAGGGTCATTGAATTCCTGGGGTTACAGGCAGTACGGAGTTCCTTGGTTGGAACTGTGGAAAAGCGAGGAATATCTGGAGGACAGAGGAAACGAGTAAATGTAGGTCTGGAGCTGGTAATGGAACCTTCTCTTCTTTTCTTGGATGAACCTACATCTGGATTGGACAGCTCATCTTCTCAGCTGCTCTTAAGAGCACTTCGACGTGAAGCTATAGAGGGGGTAAACATTTGCATGGTGGTTCACCAGCCAAGGTAATAGAAGCATTTTCCAGATCAAGTTAGGTGGGAAACTAAGTTTGCTGTTTTTCATGTTCTCTTTTATGTCATTTACCTTCTAGTGTATGATTTTAATAATTATAGTGGTGAATTTACTGAATACAACTAGAGACTTGCACCACCAAGGGGATTTTAGTATTGTCTGGAAGATATTTTGCATGAAATATCTCTTGGTTAACTTATAACACATTTTTTTATTTAGATTTATACTTTCATTGAGAATCTATTTAATTCACCATTTAATTATTACTTGTTATTTTTCTGTTTCAGCTATACATTGTTCCAGATGTTTGATGATTTGATACTCTTAGCAAAAGGTGGTCTTATTGTCTATCATGGTTCAGTGAGGAAAGTTGAAGAGTACTTTGCTGGTTTAGGTATCAATGTCCCTGAACGTATTAATCCTCCAGACTATTTTATTGATGTTTTGGAAGGCATGGTCAAACCAAACACAAGCTCCAATCTTAGTTATGAGGAGCTTCCTGTTAGATGGATGCTTCATAATGGTTATCCTGTGCCGCAAGACATGCAGCAATTTGCTGCTACAATCACTACATCTCCAACATACATGAATTCTGAAGATCATGAAACTTCTGACGAATTTGTCGAGGATCAATCTTTTGCCGGGGAAATGTGGCAAGATGTGAAATGTAACATGGAAAGACACCGGGATATTTTACGGCACAATTTCTTGAAGTCAAAGGATTTGTCCGACAGGAAAACTCCAAATGTCTTCTTGCAATACAAGTATTTTCTTGGGAGGTACGTATGCTTCTCCCTTCCTTTTTTTTTTTTTTTTTCTTTTCTGTTCACAGGTTCCTGAAAGAGTACTATTTTCCTGATTTTGATTGAGCATGATTTTGTTAATTAAATGCAAATCTAATCTATCATATTCTGTTACACAAACCAAATATAAGCTCAAAGTTGGACCAACTCATCAGAAATTTTGGTATCGAAGTTCTTAGCAAATTTTAGATATAGTGAAAAGGAACATGTATTGCTGTTCTTTCTTTGTTTTCATTTTTTTATTTGAAAGACATATTACTACCTTGTATTTGTTTGGGAATAGCTTGCCTACAGTAGAATGTAAAATGAATGTCATAATTGAATAAAGTCCATAGCTTTTTATCTTTGATCACTTTGATCCCAACAATTTTAAAAATTACTTTGATCTCTTAACAATTTTTTGAGCATCCGCTTGATCCTTTTCCTCAAAATTGTGGGGGTTTTTTCTGCCATTGTTTATCATGTAACTTGCACCAAGTGTTTGAATCTCTGATGGGTTTTGATATAGCAATTGAACAAAATGAAGAAACACCAGAGATGGTGGAAAAAAGATCAGAATAAAATGCCTAGAAAACCCATAATTTTTCTAAAAGGACCAAAGTGGATGTTAAAATTTTGTTAGAAGGTCAAAAGATTAAGAAAAATGAAAAAGGATTTAGGACCACTAGCAAATGCTAAAATGTGAAGCAATCAAAACCAGTTAATTTTTCTTCAAGATTTTCTACTATTAGTATCTTACTGACTTTTTATCTCATTCTATGTGAAGAGTTGCAAGTTTCTGAAGGATCGTATCCTCGGCTTCTTTTGTTCTCATGTTCTCATCATGCTCTCAGGGTAGGGAAGCAACGATTGAAAGAAGCTAGATTGCAAGCTATAGATTATCTTATTCTGTTAGTTGCTGGTGCCTGTTTGGGATCCCTTTCTAGATCAAGCGATGAACAATTTGGCGCTCCTGGTTACATACACACTATCATTGCTGTGTGTAAGTTGAAATGACCATTCAATCTTTCAATTGCTATTTGATTTTAAACTTACTTTCTTGGTCATTACTGTTCTCAAACACTCAAAGGGGATTAAAGAACTGGTGTTGAAAGAGCTAATGTTTTCTCATATCCAATTTCAGCTCTTTTATGCAAAATTGCGGCTTTAAGGTCATTTTCATTGGACAAGTTACAGTACTGGCGAGAAAGTGCATCTGGGATTAGTAGTCTGGCTTACTTTTTTTCCAAAGATACAATAGACCATTTTAATACAGTGATCAAGCCAGTGGTTTATCTCTCAATGTTTTATTTCTTCAATAATCCCAGATCATCTTTCGCAGACAATTATGTTGTCTTGCTCAGCCTCGTGTACTGTGTCACCGGCATAGCTTATGTGTTAGCCATCTTTCTTAATACTGGTTCCTCTCAACTGGTATGCCTAATTACATATTTTAAATTCTTAGTCATTGATTTTAGTTTCTTTCATTTCACCTGCCTGCTTCTTCCACCCTATGCAGTTATCGGTACTACTTCCAGTGGTTTTAACTCTCATTGCATCACAACCGAAAGATAATAAATTCTTGAAGATTGTAGCAAACTTCTGTTATCCAAGGTGGGCCTTGGAAGCATTTGTTATTGCAAATGCAGAAAGGTATGTCCTAAAATCCCATTCAAGATATTCTGTGTATATCTTTAGAATTAAGAAAATCTATCTATCTGAATATATTATGAGATATAAGAATAGACTTTGATACTGATTATCAAGTTACGATACTAAGTAATTGACTTTCCAGACTCATAATCGCAGCAATGACATTGTAATTTTATTTCAGACCTAAAATAATTTTAGGGTTTATATTCTTGTTTTCAGGTATTATGGTGTGTGGATCATAACAAGATGTGCAGCTCTAATGAAGTTTGGTTATGATCTTCATCGTTGGTACCTCTGTTTAACAATTCTCATCCTTACTGGAGTAGTTAGTCGTATCATAGCCTTCCTTGGTATGTTAGCTTTCCAAAGGAAATGAAGTTTCAGTTCTATTTTTCTAAGTTCAATTTTGAAGACAACACACACACACCTATATATATATATATACACACACAATTGAAGTTTATATAGCTAACAAGTGTATTATGTTAGATGATTTATTGAACACTTAGTCTTGATAAAGGGACTTCTTGTTATAGGATATTTAGCTGTGTATTCACAGAATTAGGGATTCTATGTTAGTAGTTTCAATATGTATACACACACATTTGTACCATTTATTTGAATGAATAGTAGAGTCATACCTCATGTTGTGATTCTTTTTTTTCTTTTTCTTTTTTTTTTTGTGTATTTGAATAACTACTATTTTTTAGTAGTGATTTTTTAGTGAGAGTGAATTTTACTTTTTTTTTTTTTTGAAAGAAAAAAAATTAAAAAGTGTATAATGAATAATTGATCTTATATTATGTGATCCTTTTATCCAAAAATCTGTTAAAACAATGGTTAAGCAAATCTTGACAATGTGTATGCACATATATTTACATATATATTAGATATGTCCTCCTATCATACAGAAGCAAATCTTGCATAATCATTGCTTCCAGAAAGAAGACTGATTACAAGAACATCATGTCAGAAAGTTTGAAGCCATGTAATCTAGCAGTGCAGCTACTAACATGTAAAAATGTTCAGTTTCAATACATCAAAACATACAAGTTATTCTTACAATAATGATCTAGCAAAGCACTTGATTCTCTTTCCCTTGCAAAATTGCTCCATGGTATTCAAGACTGGAAAAACTAGGGTAAGTTAGTTATCAGTGTTTAATTCTTCTTCACTTCAGTGATGGAATATTTGTTAATCTGAATACTTCACCAACTTGTGTGTATAACTTAATACCTAAATGTTCAAATCCCTAAGCAAAAATATTATATTTTTTTTTTTTTTGTGATAATTGCAAAAATATTATATATATGTAAATTATTAAGCAGAATTTTTTCCCATGTGAAGAAATTGAAGAAATATCAATAGAAATGGTAAGTTAAGACCATAGAAGTTGTGACTAACCAATCATACATACAGATTGCAAATCATCTAAAGAGATAAGGGGTTCTTTGCTATTCACTCACCATATCTCACACAAATTCATAGATCTGTTTAGACCCCTCTTTCTTACAAGAAGGGAGCAAATCAAAATAGGAGATCGAGAAAAGTAAGGTAAAGATATGGAGTGAGCCACAAGGTGCTTATGGGAGACAGAGGAGTGCGGAATTCACTGTAGTATGAACAAGTATTCGGTCAGGAAGGAGATTCAAAGCAAGTAAAGCATTATCCCAGTAATTCTTTGTAAAGAGCAAAGTAATCGAAGTCATCACCTTTAAGTTGATACCTTGGACAAAATTCATTTCCATACTATATCCCCTAAGAATTGCAGAGCTGGGACACCTCTAATTTCAACATCCACAAGGGGTGCTTCGATCAATGTCAAGCTGGACAGTTCTGAATCACTTTGTATCATGCTGAGAGCTCGCTTTTGATCCTGTAACATTCCATTGTAAATTACTTGCAGACAATGAAACAAGTGTTGAGAAAAGGTAGCTCTTTTCACAACCCCCACCCCCACCCCCACCCACAAATGGAAAGCAGGAAGCTAGATATATTAATTTATGCATCAGAAAAGGGACTGTACCATCACGTTTCGGCACCTGGAAACTAAATTCAATTATCACATACCTTCCTCTTCATTTCACAAAACTTGCAATCTGATGCAGATGGTGGAAGAATCTGATTGACAATAAGCCTCTTAACTGGAACATCTTCCTTCTTCAAGGAAGAACACAACCTTGATGATTCACTAATTGCCATCACCTAATATTGGAGTCAGGTAAAAAGTGAAAGAGAAAGAGAAAGTTTAGCAGATTAGTATTAGAGATTTTAATATCTGCTTAAAGAAGACAATAAACACACCCAGATTAAATGTTTGGAAGAGAGTCTCAAACTTCTAATAACAAGATATTTCAAATGATACTTCATCAAGATAAGGTCAATCAATTGGAAAAAGATCCCTTTCTACAAGCATTGATAACAAGATGGATACGATAGTATGGAAACAATAAAGAATTGAAACACAAGAGTAACAAGATCAGTGCCAAATATTTCTGCAACATAATGTAACCAGACAAAGTAACACGTATTATTGAATTCAGGCTATTACCGTGGGTATTGTTACTATGACAAACTCATTTGATTTTGTGTCACGGAAAAGCTCCCTTACTTTGATCATTCTTTCCCTCAATTTTTCCAATTTGGAAGACTGAACAAGAGCAAAAGGATAAGCATTCCATACTAGAAAGAAATAGTAATGGTTAGTAAAGATTTGAAGCTCACAGCATCCTCTTGACGCTTTTCTTCTTGTCCAAACACAGATTTAATCGCTGAGGTAGCTGAAGATATTTTCTGTCTCAACTGTAGCAGTCATAATAAGATAAAAAATTAGTAAATAAAACAGTGTGTGAGTGTTTTTGTGCATATATAGATGGCAAGAGAGAGATATAACCAAGCAGTGAAGAAACCTGTTACCATGGCAAAAAAAAACACAAAGCAGAAGAGGAAAGGAGAAAGAACCATCCAATTGTCCCACAAACATTAAATGCACAATGAATAGCAAAAGGACAGTGTACAAGATTATATTGTTAGGCCATGAACCAAAATGAATATACGGATCCACATGCAATGCATGTGTGAGGGTATGGCTCAGAAATGTAGAGTTGATTTTGGACTTTGACAAGCCAACCATGTTCATTAACAGAGGAAAAAACATCTTTCATTTACTATTATAAACAAAGTTGCCAACAACGAAGTTTCCAGTATGGTGGCCTTTTCCTTCAGAATAAAGTTCAAACACCTCAGGTTACAGTATCATAACATAGTAAATGATGATTTAGATCTTTCCGATAAATCTGGATACACTATGTTAAAAAACAATCTGACTGATATGGTCATAAAGCATTCTAATCGAGTGAAGGAGACTTTACCTTCAATATCTTTCCTATTGATGCATCTAAAAAGTCAGGCAAGGAAAGTAGCCTTAATGTATGACCCTGTGAACAGAAGAAAAAGAAGAAATCTGTCAAATTGAAGTCTGTGTCTTTAATGGATAAAGGGAGGAGCTAAAATATCCTCACCGTTGGGGCAGTATCAAAAACTATGCGAGTGAACATATTATATTCTTGTGATTCAAGGAATTGCATAACCTGGCAAGATATCTATAGTCAGTAAAATTCAGGCTCTCAACAAATAAAGAGGAATAACAACCATGTCAATAATCACAACTATAAGGCATGCCTTTGAGATTGCAATGGCCTCATCCAAGCCTGGAGGAGGGGTGTCCAGCAACTCTCCCAGTTTCAGCTCTCCAAGCTTTTCCAATGAAAACATTATTATACAATAAACAGAAAGTTAGTACGGAAGATCTATCTCTTCTCTTCTTATCATCTGAGCTAACATCAGAATTTAGAATTGGAAGTTGCACCAGAGAAGGTATTAGAAAATTAACTATCAAAAATGTTGAAATATATACATATCCAATTTATAACATCTAGAACATGATATCTGGTTGTTGAATGCAAAATAAAAAGATTTTTAATAAATGCTTGGCTACAAAAGGATTTTTTTTAGTGAACGTGTCACAGCCCCCAAACTGTTGAAGAACAAAAATCAACTAAGGAAATTATCTACTCCATCCGACTAGTTCCGGTTTCTTCTCATTATAGTTCTTTCACAAAGACTTCAGGCTGTCTCACGATACCCTCTATAGCTTGACCCGCTCAACCTTATAGAATTTATAATTAATTGATAGTTTTCGTTAATCCATGAACAAGATCTACACATCACAATTGGAAAAGAATCAAGAGAAAAAAGAAAGAATCGGAATTGATCGATAGATTTCTTGAAACAAGAAAGATGAAACATAAATATAAATCAACAAAGCTTGATTGTAGAAAAACACCACCACAAGAATCCATAGTTAACTAAGGACCTTTTAGGTGAGATTTTGAGGTTACAAATCCATCAAGATTTCCGGTGGTTATTAAGTTTGTTGAATTTTAAGACTAATATATACACATCCTATGTTTCCATCACAAGTTACTAAAATTTAATTCAAAGTCTCACGATACCCTCTATAGCTTGACCCGCTCAACCTTATAGAATTTATAATTAATTGATAGTTTCCGTTAATCCATGAACAAGATCTACACATCACAATTGGAAAAGAATCAAGAGAAAAAAGAAAGAATCGGAATTGATAGATAGATTTCTTGAAACAAGAAAGATGAAACATAAATATAAATCAACAAAACTTGATTGTAGAAAAACACCATCACAAGAGCCCTTAGTTTACAACTAAGGACCTTTTTGGTGAGATTTTGAGGTTACAAATCCATCAAGATTTCCGGTGGTTATTAAGTTTGTTGAATTTTAAGACTAATATATACACATCCTAAGTTTCCATCATAAGTTACTAAAATTTAATTCAAAGAGACAGCATAAAATAAAAGTTGCTCAATACAAAGTTTTACCTGCTCAGCAAGCACTCCAAGACCCATCCCATCCATAAAGTCCTTAACTCCAGTTCCCCCGCTTTTCTGGCTTGCACTACGAAATTCTTCCCTAGCTTTCTCAGGGTTTATCTGGTGAAGGAGACATATTTGAAACTAACAATAAGGCATATGTAAACAATAGGAGATAAAGATTATAACTTTTTCTTTCTTTACACACCTCCAGGGCAAACAATGGAGAATATGGTCCTTCAACAGGTACTAGTGCCCCTCCTGTCAAATCCTAGGAAATAGCATGAACTTTTATCGTGAGATATGAATATTCACTTTTATCGTGAGATATGAATATTCACTTTTAAAAGCTAATTTAAAAGATTGATAAATGAAGTCTTAAAACACTCAAGCTAGTGAAAAATTAAAATAATCACTATATAATCTTAGACCTGGGCAAAAGAATCACTTAAAGAATGAGCAGGATCAGTTGAAACCACAAGTGTTGGATGACCATTGTTTGCAAATTTCACAGCAAGTGATGCGGCACAACTTGTTTTCCCAACTCCTCCTTTTCCACCTAGCATGTAATATTTACGCTGTGTCCCAGAAACCATTTCATCAAACCCCGCGGTAGCTTCTGCAGGAGTGGCCACTGACCTCACTGCCAGGAATAGCAGAAGTCAAGAACTAATATGAAGATTCTCTGTGAGGAGGAAAAGTCTTCCCATTTCATATAAATAAATAACAGAACATGTAGGTACTGATTTGTTTTCCCTCCTATGTATTTCATATAAATGGATTTCATCGTCCATTCATAATTATATATGAAAAGGAATTATGGAAATAATTTCATCATCCAAAATCAATCACAAAAGTATCCATAATCTGCCACCTATTTCCATTCATTCGAAAGAACTCAGTAGGCAGTATATTACATCAACGAAGAACAGTAGCACCAACATAATTAAAGAAATCACTAGTCTTACCCGAACTAACAAGTACAAATGTAAAAGTTTGAATCATGCCTATAAACACTAGCTGTATAAGGAAAATCTGAACATGTCCTTAACTGAAAGAACAACTGTTAACACCTGAACGGAGCAAGGAACATAAGAATTTAAAACTTTTAAACTGTTCAAATACACTAAACTCAACAGACAAAGAATTCAACCAAAACAAACGAAGAAAACACTAAATAAAAGCAGCAGCCCCAAAATACATAAGTAAACCATATCATATAACTGTATCGATATCAAGATTGGAACTCTATTAGAGAACTGCACTAAATAATAGCATAAAATAACTCCAAATTGAACAGGGAAAGAACAAAAAAAAAAAAAAAAAGAGAAGGGTGGGTTCGTTCTGGGTATAAGGGCCTTACCTTGCAGAGACTTTCTGGGTTGTTTTGTTGTGATAGGAAAAGACACAAAAGCGGGGCTGAAGCTGTGCCTAAACTTGAAAATGGAGAGATGGGCATGGGGTTTCAGCGTCTGTGAATGGTAAGTAAGAACCGCCATTGGCTTTGCTGATGACGAACAGTTAATTTTTATTTTTGTTGGAAGAAAATTGAAGAAGGCAACTGGTTTCTTGCTTTTATACACATATATGCGTCACTGATCTTTCATAATTTCATTTTATTACGTTAAAGACGAAATTCTGAATAAATACCAAAACTGCTATAAATTATTTATATGATCGTATATTTATTTATTATATTGTTTTCTCCCAATATATATTTCAATTAATAATTTACAATAATTACTCATTTAATATTCTTTATCCAAAAATGTAAAAAATATTTTAACTTTTAAACTAAAATATTACCAGCAACAGGGAGTGCAATGCAAATATTGAATTTGGGAAGGACCAATGGGAAAATTTTACCACTTTAACCACTGCAAAAATAAAAGATAGCAGTAAAACAAGATTACAAGAAGTAAACAACACCAATCAGTAGAAGCCGATGATAAAACTGACTTGACATTTCAAAATTTTCACTATTCCAAGACAAGGGAATACTGGAAAAAAGAGAAATGAAATACAATACAACAATGTTGCCCTAAAAGGAATGAAAGATTTAGATAACTATCAGTATCATCAGTTCAAGACATCAACATTATCTCTGTTAACTATCAAGCTTTCTTCCAGCTAGATCTTCAAGTGTGAGATTTAATGTTTCTGGAGATCCTTTCCTCACTTCCTGCCCTTGAGCAGCAAGGATGTCCTCAATGCTGCCGGGTTCTCCAAACCACCCTAATCGATCAGCAATCAGGTGTAGATTGTTACAGCCACCACATCTAGCAACCACCACACCTTTTTCATATGATTCGCGAGAAGCTGTCTTCATGTTCCTAGTCTCGCATACTTTGCATGTAAAGACCATTGCTAGATCATGTCTTGTGGATATCTTCAGGCTAGATTTCACCTCGTGTTTTAACTTGTCCTCACTCTTAACTGAACTATAGATGGTTTTGGTTGAGTTTGAGTCTGTCTCTATATTGCCACCTTCAAGTTCTCTGCTATCTGCAACAACCTTGTTGGATTCGGCAAGGGTTCCAAATCTCCTATTATAAAGAACATCCTTGTGTACTAAGGAATTGATAGCCGGAAAAACTTGCAAACGGCGTTCTGTGGAAATAATCCAATCAGAAACAGTTATTAGCATTATAAGATAAGAGGAAATCAATTTAATGAAAGGTCTAAACTGGCATATGAGCTAGGTGTAAGCTGCCCGTACATTACACCAAGACTGACACAGTTTTCATATATAGACGTATACATATTGAAGCCATTACTTACCTGACTACCACTTTTGTAATAAGGTTACCTTAGTGTTACCACAAGGTTCACACTTGAATATCAAAAGGTATTCTGTGGGCATCCAATAAAAACAAGAAACATTTCCAAGTTCTGCACTTCAGTATCAGGACAGAACTCTCCATAGGAACACTAGTTAGACAAGTATTCATATTGCTTACCATGCAACAAAAAAAGCCAACATACAATTACATAAAGAAGAAAGTGAGATCAATTAGCTTATTATGAAAGACATGTTAGGCACTAGAGCACAAACAAACAGGTTTTCATGCTCATAAAAATGCACGATCAACAGGCATTTATCATGGCTGAATGGATTGGAACATCAATAATATGCCAGGATACAGAGAAGTGGCTTAAATAGTCATCAAGCCTCTATGAAACTTCAAATGTAGCAGAAGCACAAGTTACTGAACAGGGGATGCTTTTTGAGGGCATAGCACCATAGCACTGAACGTTAAGAGAAGCAGATTTTTATCAGAGCTCAATTGACAAACAATTGGCCAATAAAATTAACTTAGAGAGGTTATCAGTACATACTGCCTGCAGGCCTGCTCTTGGAAAATTGGAAAATATATATATATACAATATGTGTGTGTGTGTGTGTGTCAGCTTATAGCCGTCCTTAATCCCGAATCAGTAGCATATTCAGAAAAAATGCTTCAGAGGTATTAAATCACATGAAATGTTACCGGCTTTCAACTTTTTCAGAATCACAAAAACGAAACTCCAAAAATTGGGCACAGAAAAGAAAGAATCAAGAACTGAAGGTTATCAATACAGTAAACGAAAGAGGAAAATTTCCATCTCATTCAAACAAGTGTAAAATTATACCACCACAAGAAGAATCCAATATCTAGGTCTTCAACACCTCCAAGTACGCAGTACATATCAAATTTACTGAAAAATTCATAAATGAGATACAGAGATAAAACGGAACGGAGTCTACCTCTGGTAATTGAAATTTGAGGATTTGACAAGGCGAGGCGAGAGAGAATTCTTCGGTGTATTTCGCGAAAAGCCATTTGGGATTTTCCTGTCCCTCTTTTTCTATATACCGTGAAGTTACAACAATTCCGGCGTCGGCGGCTTTTTGGGCTTTTATACGAGGCTGTAACTTGTGAATTGGGCAGCCGGGAAATTCTTAACCTTATTAAATAGAATTATTTGACAATTTAGTCCTTTAATTTTATGTATATTAACTAATTATATATTTTATTTTATTTTGATAACAAAATCCCTTACAAAATGAGAATGTTAGTAGTGGAAAAATAATCAAAATTAACTAATTATCTAATTAAATAAATACACTTTTGCCCCAAAAGACTCAAAGATTTAAGTTAAATAGAGCTATTTCAAAACTGTAAGTTGAGAAACTTGTTGAGGAAGAATCCAATTAAATAAAATTTACAAAATAATAAATCCCAAATCCAAAAAATATATATATTATATACAAATTAATAGACCAAAACGGGCTAATCATCCACAAGAAAAGTAGAGGGAAAAATAAAAGGAGGTGAGGAAAGACTTAGCTCATTTCTCAATGACAATAAACAAATTCAATTTAATCATCTCAAGAAAGGAAAAGATTGAAGGAGGGAAAAGCAAGAAAAAAGTTTCCGTGCAGCTTATAGAGATAGAATACTAATTAATACAAATGAGATGAACAAAATTGATGCTGAAAATTTTTGCTATAGCATGTTCATTGCTCTTTGAGATTCATAATCTAAATACTCTCCTCCACCAAAAGGGCCATTGAAACCACCGTACATGTCAAAAACCCTATCATCAGACATCATATGTCCACCACCACCTTCCCTGCCTTTAAAGTTCTCCAATGGAGAAGCCCAGGGACCTGGAGGAGTTGATAATATGTTGGAACTCGATGCTTCTTGGTTCATATTTGCTAAATTGTGATGTTGAGGTGAGTTTCCAGTGGGCCTTTTGTTCGACGAGTTTCCAGTTGTCAGAGAGATGGAGGAAGACTGCTGTTGCTGCATCTGTTGCTGGTTTTTCATAGGTGACTTTGGCCGCAGTGCTTCTATTTCTGGGGTTGTCAGAACAAGGTGTGGTGCCTCTGGAGGTGGATTTCTTCCTCCCCCTCCTATCCACACTTTCCCATCCTTATCACCAAAATTTCGACAGTATCCCTGAAAATTTTTCCCATTACCCCCAGTTAGGCTCACAAAACATACAAGCCAGTCAAGTCAACAGAAAAAGTCAGCCCCAAAAAATTTTCCATCTTAGGACATTAAGGAAACGAAATATCAATTTATTGAAATATTATAATTACAAGACAAGAGCAAGAAAATCATACCTCAGAGTTAAAGTTTGATGATGATAATCCTTTACCAACTGTTAACCAACCAGATCTAATGTTATGATCTTCCCCGAAGAGCTCAAGTCGTCTACGCCCAAGAGCAAAATGTTCAATAATTCGATACATATCTTCGGGCTTTGCAGTGGATCCTACAATAGCATTGCAATATAGGTTCTAAAGTCAGCAACAAGTACTGGAGGAATGACTATTGATCATTGAGATTGCATGGTAATGCATTCATCAAACTGATGCAAAATTGACTCATAAAAATTCAACTACAGCCTCTAATATAAAAAGTTTTTTGTTTTTCAGATAAACTAAGCAAGGGGCTAAATAACAGCCAGTATTCCTTGTCTTTCTGATATCTGCAGAATCAAATGCATGTTAGAAAAGTTTCATTAACTCTTCTTTGAAATCCAACTTCCCACTGAAGATGAACTTACCCAAGAAAATAAGAGAAAGAAAAAGATAAAGGCTCACTAAAATGATACCAAACATTTACACTCTCAGAGAAGCACAAAGACTCGGAGATTAGAGGAATATGCTATACATATGAGTCAAACAAGATAAGGCAAAACTGTAAATATGTAAAACTCCCTTCTAAAAATTACATGAGTTTAGAAACCCTGAAGTCTTGTGATAAGACTTCAGAATGTAGTACTAGTCACAGAATGCTTATTCAAACTCGTCAGCAATTATCCTTTAAATTTTGCGGACATAACAGAAATTTTTTCAAAATCACCCACAATGAAATCAAATGACAAAAAATTTAAAGGACAAGCTATATACAGGAACACACAGCCATACTCGTGCAATAAGATTAAAAACATCCCATCCCACATTAAGGAAGAGAAGTTCCAGAAGCTACAGCAAAGTGCAAGTGCAGGATTTAATATCCAAGAGTATTTACCATAAGGAGGCTCCTCAGCAATTATTACATCAGTATCTATGTTGGCATGGATTATGTGACCATCAGTACTGCGTCGAACAGTCCCTTTTATACCCATCAAGCAGTGCTCCTACATCATGGTGATAGAGAGTCACATAGATCAGCAACATTCAATATACATTTAATCTGGGGAAGCAAACTGAGTTTTCTCCCTCATGAGTTATGTACTAGTTTTGATAACTGCAGCACCTAGGTATTAACAGAGTTGGAGCACAAACTGTACAAACCTTTGATCTCTGGAATAGAGTATGAGAATCATGGCGCAATCCTGGAGTTGCATTGGTCTTGTTGGTTTTCACCCAACATATGTCTTCACACCTTCTAAATCCCCACTGCATGAAATCATGAGGTAACAGTTACATTCAGGGAAAAACCAGCATCAACAATGACAAAAATTAATAACTCAAAACCCATATACTTCTCACTTAAAGCCATCTTCCCTACCTTCTTCAGACACTGCCGACCTTGCTCAAGCCCAAGGCCATCACCAACCCAAAGGAAAATAAAAGAAGGTGTATCTGCAATTGCCTGTGAGTACAAATTTCATCAACTATACCTTCATGTGAAAAGCAATGTTATGGGAAAGATAGGACACACTGGTATCAGAACCAAACAACATCAGAACTAAAAAAGCTTTGAACATCAGTTAAAGCTTAAAAATACTTTAAAAAAATAAATGAATGAAAAAATTGAAGTTTACACTAGGAAACACATATAGAAACAGGTGCTAGAGCCTATTCATAAGATGTTACAAATTTTAGCAGATGAAAAAATATGTATTCTATTAAATTAGTGTAAAAACTTATATAGAAACAGAAGTCTAAATATGTTGTCAATTAGATAAAGAGAAATTACAGTCCTTGCTAAGAACTGAAAGGATAGTGTTTAAATCATAATCCTCTAACCATTTTTTCTCCTTCAAGTAAAGTATTTTCCTCTTTTGTTTTGGGGGTGAGGATAAGGAAGAGGAAGTTTCTAAAACCCATAAATTTACCTCAATTTTGAGATTCATTATTTCTTCAAATGTCCAATATTCCATATGATCGGTAACTCCAGGAGCTCGATGAACATATTCCTCCCAAGGGGGGTCCATCAAAATGACATCAAACTTGGTGCCAAAGAGTTCTGGAGAGAGTGCTTGCTCTCGCAAGTCACACTTCAAATACATGGGCGGGGAGGCAGCTTTAGCAACAATTTCATCCTTCTTTTGTATAAGCTCTCGAAGTTTGGGATAATCCTCCACAACACTAGTAAGCTCTAGTTCCCTGATAAAGTTCTGGGGCCGCATGCCTGTGTCCACAAAGTTTTGAGAGTAATCATTCTGCTCACCTCTGGAAGGAGCTTTGCCAGGAGGACCGTTAGTTCTAGGAGGTACCCAACCTCCAGGGCCTTTTTCTTGAGGCTGTCCACGACCTAAAGGTCCCATAGGACTAAAGTTGGGAGCAGGAATATTTGGAGGTGCCCCTCTGAGAGGACCAGGTTGGTTAAAATACATGGGTGGATTTTGTGGAGTACCTATATTAGGGGGAAATCTGGGGGAGGGTCCAGGAGGAACAGGTGACATACCAGGTGGGACAGCTAGCAAATTCATGTCAACACCTCGAGCACCAGGCCAAACCGGTGGCTGAAAAGGTGGAATAAATACACCAGGGGTAATAGGGGGTCCAGGAGCAGGTGACATGCTAGGAGCTAGAGATTGCATTGGTCCAGGTGGTGGCATACCGAGTGGCCCAAAAGGTGATCCCATCATTGGTATGGGAAGTCCAACCTGTTGACTGTCTCTGCCAACTGGTCTGCCCCTTCCTCCTCTTCCAATTCTTCCTTTAGCCCCTTGTGGACCAGACCTAGTAAAGGAAGATGGATCCTGACCACCAAGTGAAGGTTGAGTACCACTACTAGAACTTTGGGCCCCAGAAGTACGACCAGATGAACCAACTTTCTGACCTCTTCCTTTCGCTGCCTGAAAGTCATTGTCATCATCCACAAATCTATCCTTTAAGTCCTCACCAGATTGCAAAGAATTATGTGTATTTCTTGTTCTTTCATCTCTAGGATAAGTAGTTTCCTCATCATTTGAAGCTAAAGCATCTGATTGTGGACCAACTATGGATCTGGCTTCATCTCTACCATAATCAAAAGGCTTAGTTTGTATCTCTATCACATCATAATTCTCATTTGAAATTCCATACTTCGATGATGTTTTTACGGCTTCTGTCCTGTTACTATCCTTCCGACCACTAGATCGACCTTGAAGCCTTTCATGGTCAGCTCGACCACGTCTAGGCAAATCCCAGTCCCTAACATGTTCATAACCTGTATCAATTTCTCTAATTTCCTTATCTGTATTGCTAGGCTGACGCCTTTTCCAAGATTCTCTGGAACTATCACGGTCTCTACCCCTATCACTCCAACTGTCATCTCTTCCTTTTGATCTATCATCTCTATAACTATCCCTTTCTGGTTCCTTCCTCCTTAACAAATTATTTCTATCATAATCCATATCGAAACTTTCTGATTCATAATGACGCCTCACACTCTTCTCAGGAGTCCTTGATCTGTTGGAACCATCCGTATCTCTCCTGCTTTTTTCTCGTGTCCATGCATTACTGTCCTCTTCTGCATTTGAAGGTCTATCACGGCTATCAACAATGTCTCTACCAGATGAAGTCCTGGACGGTCTATGCTCCTCACTTCTATCCTTACCTGAACGAGTTAAAGAACTGCCTTTTATGTCTTCCTCTACAACTTCAAATTTGTCCCTCTTACCCCGATCAGACTCAGCTCTTTTCTCCTCCCTGTCTTGGGATTTAGTGCCTTTGTCACTGTCGGAATCCACAATTTTAACAGATTCACTTCTTTCTCTATCAAACTTAGAGTCGATTGGCTTCTCACTTCTTACATCAGATATTTCCTTACGGACAACATCTTCACTTTTCAACATATCATCTGGGTCATCCCAACGCCTCCTCACACTTCTTCCATGCTCAGAAGATCCATGCCCTTTATCTCTGCTGCTCTCCCTTCTTTCAGAAAATCGAGAATCTCTATCTGTCACCTTTTCAACATCACCATCTTGTAATACTTCGTCTTTGTCTTTAGTTCTGATGTAGGAACTCTCGGGCTCTGAAGCCAGCTTCTGTTTCTCTGTGTCATCAGTTCGACAATAATTTCTAGAAACACTTTCACTCTTAGACTCAGCTTCTCCTTCTTGATACCAATTACTCAGTCTCTCCAACGTATTCTCCTCTACATTTTTCCTCAACTGTTTCGGGCGAGACTCCTTTCCTTCATAGTCTTCCTCATCACTATCAGCTTTATTTGAACCACCTAATCTCTTTCGGTTCTCATTTCTCTCCACCATACTTTTATTTTTACCACTGCTATCTAGGCCCTCAACTTCTTCAACTCCAGGCTTTCTTGTCTTGCTTGACCTGTGTTTCCTTTTATCATCACCTTCCCACTCATCATCTGCTTTGAACCTGTCATTCCTTGTATCTGAATCAGTATCTAAATCCCTCTTAACAGAACTCCTAGGGCGTTCAGGTGAGCCCATTAGCAGGCCCTCAGAAATCAATCCTTCACAGCAACATTTATTAACCAAGAACCAACATCCTGAAAGTGAAAAGAGATGTGTGAAAATGCTAATAGTAGCCTGTACCTCTCTAACTATAAAACAACAAGAAAATTCCCAAAAGATGTTATGGATTATGCTTGGAAATGAATTTCCTTCCAGAAAATTCCATCTAGATTGAAACAGCATAATTGGAAGTAAAGAGAGAAAATCAAACCGGCTAATACTAAGACTAAATAATCTAATTTCCACGGGAATCTTCACAAGTTAAGTTAATTTATGACAGTTCAGAGTTCCAAATTTTTAGTAACCCATTATGTCAAACTAATGCTTCGTTGAACATGAATCTTTTGCTCTCACTGAACTGAAAAAATTCGGAACAGAGACTCCAATCTCTTCATGTTAGTCATATATTCCTTCACTGCATATATTTCTTAGCTTGATTTCATATTCCTGCCTTCTGATGATTTCGTATAAAACAACTTCTTGTGCATCTAGGAGGATATGGAACATTTAAATTAAATTGAAGAAATCAGAAAAATCACCATCTAAACCCTGTTTCTCTCAATTTTTACCAGGAAAACATCAAACTAGTCTAACCCTCCACGAATACTCTACAATTTTGTAGTTTCATCTTATTATTGCAACAACAATCCCAAAACAAATAAAAAAAAAAAAAAGTAAACTTCTAAAAAAACCCAGATATTAAACAGCCACAAATAGCGAGCAGTCATTCTTTTTCCTTTCTACAAATTAGAAAATAAAAAATAATCTCGGAAAAGTTCGGGCAAACACCAGAATTTCCAGTACAAGGAGAAATAAAAGTCGCTTTAGCATAATAAGGGGGAAATTGATGTTGCTGTATAATGGTTCAAATTTTGAATTTGCAGTGACTATCTCAGAAAACCCAAAAGCGAAATCACCAAGAAGAATATGAAATTTCGACAAAAACATGAAAATTAAAAAGCAATAATCAAGTAGCAAGCCCAGATATTTCGGTTACTCCAAAATTCATTCAACTGCAACAAAGTTAGATATCACAAGAAAAAAAATTCAGGCAGGCAAGTAGTCACAGACTACTTAAAAGAAACTATGAGTTCATCAATAAAGAATGTCAAAAATAAATGGGCGTTAGATGCGTGTCAAAGAACAGAGAGTAGGCAGAGAAATCCTTACCAAAATTATTGAATTGAGAGACAACCTTAGATGGTAAATCTAGTAGGGTTCCGGGAAAAGTTTTAACGGCGGATTACGGCGTTCGGAGACTTCAAATTCGCAAAAACCGACAGAGAAACAAGGCGTTGGGAGCAGACGGAAGGGGAAAGAGGGGTTTCGTAGAATAGGCGTCTTGAGAAGTTTGGTTCAGCAACAGATCGGATCCGACCCTAGTAGGTTTGGTTTGGGAATGAATAGAATACCAGCCTTACCAGGTTCCGCATTCGATCCCACTCTCCGGTACTGGAGGTTGGTTAATTTTTTGCTACTGACGATTTTCTTTTTTTGCATGTTTGGTCCTTTAACTATAAGGAATTAGTGTAATTGGTCCCTAATCTAAAATTTTAATTTAATTGATCTTTAAATTATTTAATTATAGTGACATTCATTCTTCTTATATTACTAAAATAATTATACAAGTATATAAATACTAGATGGATAATAAAAATATATATTAAAACATATTAAATACATAATATAGGATAAATGTAACAAATAATAAAATAATATATATATATATATATATTCTTCCAGGGCGGATGGTCGAGGTTTCGAATCTCATGGGGTGGTTAGCGTCATGTTAAAAGCTCTGGGTCAGGCTCTAACCCTCGAATAAGAGTTGAACTCTGCGAGCGCTCTGCAGGCCGAGTCCGGATTAGTCTCACTGAAAATGTGAGGACACCGGGCGCCCCAAGTGATACAAAAAAAAATAATATATATATTTAATGTCATAGCTCTATTTTAGTTTCACTTGTGATGGTTATCAATATTTTGTCACTTAATCTTTTTTATCGATAATTGTAATGTAATAGTCAAATTTATACGATCATATAATCTCTTTTGGGATAATAAATTATACCACAATCACTATCGAGAATAAAATAGAACTTGTGTTCTTCTTTATTTACAATATAAATTTAAACAGTATAAAATTGTATTTATTTATAGATTTAAAATCTTTAGATTAATCACATATGCATCACATCATAACTATAATTTGGAGAGAACAACCATCTTCTAATAGTTGAATCTTTTTCAAATTCTTATTTTGATCATTTTCTTGTAATTGAACATTTCTTATGATCAATCAATCATTTTTTACCATATTCTAGTAGTTGAATACCCATTTCGACTATGTTCTAGTAGTTAAATATCTCTTTCGATTATTTTAGAATAATCGAATATTTCTTATGACCAACTTCGTGTGATTTGTCAATAAGGCGTAGTTCAGTTGGTAAGCATCATCACTTATGACATGAGAGGTCGGAGACATGATAGAAGTTATAATTTTTCAAAAAATAAGACTTCGATTCATCCAAACTTTCTTTTAAATCTTTCTCATAAAAAAATGTACTTTATATAATCTTATTGTATCAAACATCAAACATGGAGCACATGGTAAAAAACAAAACTTATAAATAATATTAAATGTGTTATAAAATTTATAATAAGAAAGATATATAGATTAAAAAAAAAAAAAGATAGTGACTTCATTCATGTATTCTTCATTTCTATCTAATCATTCTATATAACCCTCTATTTATAGGAATTTTTAATAAATATTCACATAATAAATATATTTATAATAGGTATTGTATTTTATTTTATATAAAAAAAATTTAAATATTATTAATTTTTATAAATTCCACTATTATTTGTATATTTATTAAAATCATAGGATTTAAGTTTTCACTACCTCCATTAATTTTTTGTTTAATTCCTTATTCATGAAGAATAATGGAGAGTATTATATATACATATATATTTATATTTTGTATGTATAAATATAATGTTACACACATTTCATCCTTGATTATCATAGAATATACAAATATGATATTATTTTAATTTCTCTAACTCGAGTCCTATTATTCTATTTTGTTATCACAACATCAACGCTATTATTAGATTAAAAAAAATATTTTTCTTTAAATTTAATTTATATTTTCTTCTCATTATGAAATATTTAATAGTAAATTAATAAATTTTTAATTTTAACAGTAATGTTAAATAAGTAATCTGATTGTTTTTATATTAACAAAACAAATAATTAAATTAGTTAAATTTGAATATGATTACTCAATTAGTTGATACATACAAATATACATATCTTAGAAAAAATTGCAAATGAGCTCTTATTAGTTGACCATACATGTTATAGTGATAGCTTATATCATTTGCCCCACCCACTTTAATCTTTTGGTGGAAATTTTCAATTGTTGAAAATTGAGAAAGACTAAAATATAACACTAATTTGATTAATATATATTCGAGTTTTTATTCGAAAAAAATTCCATTCTAACTTTGAAATAGAATGTATTTTTATATTGTGTCACGATTAAAGCTTTTCAAAAAAATTAAAAAAATTAATATATATACGTTTAAAGTTAGTGCCCAAAAGATTTATGAATTCCTAACCTATTTAAATGAGCAAAAAATAATTCGGGTTCGGGTCACCTTGGCGCAAGGGAAACCGTGAAGTCAGTGGGAAGCCCGCCCATCTTCTCTACCCAAGTTTCCGACTGCAAATACAGCTGTGAAATCCATCCAACAACCTGACCCATATCCGGTCTTTTATTCGGATCCTTGGCAACACATTCCAGCCCCAACCGTACCAGTTTCTCCGCTACCTCCACCGGATATGAATCCTTCATTCTCTTATCCACCCATCTCCTCACCCCGCCACCGCCTTCTTCCGCCGCATCTCTCGCCGTCTCGATCACCGACAGCCTCACGTATCCTCCCGTGTCCTCATCAACGTGATACTTCAGTGCCTCCGCCCCTGAAAATAGCTCTAAAATCACCACCCCAAATGCATACACATCCGTTTTCTGTGTGGCAACTCCGGTCTCTTGAAACTCAGGCGCCATATAACCTCTCGTACCTTCGAACTTCATCCGTCCGCTTCCGGATCTTCTAAAATCCTTCGAACTTTGAGCTGGCGATTCGTCGTTCGCAACGATTTCTCCGCACAGCGCAGCTGTACCAAAGTGGCAAATTTTGGCATTCAGCGTGGAACTGACGATAATACTTGTACTCTTAATGTGATTATGTACAAAGTTAAATTCTAACCCAGATTTATGATGAATGTAATCGAGGCCGTGAGCAATATCGGCAGCAATCTTCACGCGCGACATCCAATTAGAAAGAACTGTAAAATTAGGATTTCTAGGGTTTCTCAAACACTCCGCTAGGTTTGCGCCTTGAACGTAATCATACACTTGGTATATATAATTCCCCGAGATCGAAGCACCCTTGAGCTTTACCAGACTCGAATGGTGACTCCTGCATATCAAAGCTAAGCGGTCCACAACTTCAGAGATATTCATAGGGCGACGAAATTTTCGCTGAATCAAAACAACTTCCTGATCACGCACAAGGCATCGCCAAGAGGTTGAAGAAGATGAGGAAGAGAAGGGTTTCAATGAAAAATTGTTGGTGGCAGAAATAATTTCAGAGACATCATAGACATGAGGCTGTTCAGGAAGGGAGGCACGAAATTTGGACAGAGGATGAGCCTTACCCTTATCAAAGCTTGAACTGGAAGTAGTCCTCCATGAATCTTTGTTGTAATAGCTTGATCCAGTACTGGGTATAGAATTATATAAACTAGCTGAAGATGAAGGATTCGATGATGAAGATTTCTGGGATTTATTGGATTTCTGTGAGGATGATTTTCTGGGCATGGTAGGTGCAGAAGAAGCTCCTGCTGCTGTTGTCGCCGGTCTGGGTTCAATTACATCCTTGGCTGATTTCTTGGTTTTACACATATGGAAGGGAATTTTAAAGAAGCAAAATATGTTCGCAAATTGGGAAAAGTTATTTAGAATTTGGGATCTGATAAGGCATTTGGATCTCAAAGTGGGAGTAATCTTATCTCAAAGAAGTGCAGAAATTAGGTTGGTTTTCTTCTTTCCCCATAACTGACTGAGTTGGAAAAACAGAAGAAAGTTCTTGTGGGAAAGCAAGATCCGTGTGTTAGTAGGTGGATGGGTGGGTTTTTTTTGGCGGTTTCCAGTGATGTCATTTTCTTCTTGGGTTTGTTTAAGAGATTATGGAAGTCTTTGATTTGATTACATCTGGTCTGCGATTCGCTGTTTTTGTTGGCTTTTTTAATTAATTAATTAATTTTTTTTAATAAATAAAATAATTAATAAGGTCAAGTTAACAACGTCATATATGATGAGCTCCATTGAGTAATGTTAAATTTATAAACATTCCTTTTACCTTTTTTTTTTTTTTTTTTTTGTGAATAATATTTCCCAACCAGTGGATTTATACCTCGGACGTGGGACTTACTTCAATACCAAATTATAGATTTAATCGATATTTATAATTAATTATTTAATATTGTATTTTTATATTACAATATAAAAAAGATATTTGAGATTGACTCGAGTTTATTTGTGTATATATATATATATATAATATAATATATATTTCGATGTAAGATAAATATCATAAAGTAATTTTTAAGTAAATATTTAAAGTTATTTATTAATTAAAATTATTTACTCAATAATATATTTTAAAAATCTACATTATATTTAAAATGTGTATTTTTGTGTCGAACTCATTGATTTATGTACTTTTGACAAATAATTCTATTGCTAATCAGACATAAAAAAAAAAGACAATTTTTTAAAATTCAATTATTCTATTGAGCCACGTATTTCTTTTATCCAGCTAATAAATTTTAAATATTAATTGTGTTGAGAATGAGTATACAAAGTTGATTGCGTGCATCCGCCCCCCTTATTTTTCTCTTCAAATGCTTTTTATGGAAAATAAACATTTTTGAATAATTATTAAAGGCATTGAAATTTAATATTATTAAATTGTTTTTATCTTAAAAATTATATATATTATACATAGAAGAAACCTAATGAATTTTTCAAAATTGTTGACCTTAAATTTTTTATTAAAAAAAATTATATAATATATATATATATATATATGTGCATTGTTAGCCTACCCTGACTTCGGGGGGAAAAAAAAAAACTAATAATAATAATAATAGTAGAATACACCGTATTCTGAAGAATAGATAATTTATTTAATGTTGGTCGTCGATTCAAGGTTTTATTGGGTTTGGTCCTGGTCAACTCGTGATTCCGCACTCCATTAATGTAATACTAGTACATCAACACTATTGGTGAAAGTGAAAAAAATCTCTGCTCAAAGTCTTGAGTTTGAATTTTTTATAAAAAAAGAATTCATGTAGAGACGTGATTCGACTTTAAATTAATTAGGGCTTAAAGTAGTTACCAAACATATTAAAAAAAAAGGGAGAAATAAGTTGTAAAGAGAGTTTCTTCCTATAAGAGTTTAATTTGATTTTAAATTAATTGAGATCCAAAGTAACTACTTAAATCAAACATATTTTTACCTACCAAAAAAAAAAAAATCAAACATATTTTTATTTATCATATTTTGAAATTAATATACTATTTATTATTTTTTAATAAAATATTTAATAATTATTGAATAAAAATTGTAAATATCTTTGGGAAAAAGGTTAGATTAAATGAGATTGCTTTTGAAGTAATATATATCCAAGGGTCAAAAATAAAAGTACAGAAAAGGGTATCAATGACCTAAGGTGGCAGTTTCACCGGGTCGGATCCGAATATTATACTTTCGACTATTGGGTAAAGATTCGGGTCAAATTAGTTCTAATTCTAACCTATTGCTATTGGAGGCAATGTTTCAAGAACGCATTTTTAAAACGTATCCAAAAGACGGATTTACCTGATAAACATAAACCCGCCATCCTGGGTTTAGGGTTTAAGCTGCTGGTTCCTGTCATGGTGAACAACGCTGAAATTCAAAACGAAGCCCCTAAGGAGCCGTTCCGTGAATTGGTTAACATGGCATCTCATGATGCCAAGCTTAAACAACTCCTTCGTAATTTAACTTCAATCGAATCAAAATTATGTTCAGAAGCCTCGAAGGAGTTCAGGAAGCTTCTGAAATCTGATTTTGGATTCGAATTGCTCAAAACTTACATTGAAGCATCTCCGAAATTCGTCGAGATTCTTCAAGTTTGGGACCTCAGGAAAGGAAAACCTGGATTTTCCCACTTTTTGAAGTTAATTACAGCTTTTTTGAGCCACCCTTTAGGGAAAAGTAAGAATAATAGTAATGGAAACGTTCCCAAGGGATTGCTACGTGTTTGTAGTGCTTTAGATAAGTTTTCCCGAGTTATTGTAGAAGAAAAGATGGGTGATTTGTATAAGGAATTGAGTAGTAAGGAACCCAAACGGCAGAATATTGTGCTTTTACTGTTAGCTTCAATTGTTAGACGTGGGCAGGGGTTAGCCTGGGAAGTTGCTAAGTCTTTTGACTTCAAGATGGAATCTTTTCAGAAGCTTTCTGAGTGGAAGGCAAGACGGAATGATGGGAGGAGGAAGCATTTGACAAGGAGAGCCTTTGTTGAGTTTGCGATGTGCTTCCTGGAGGTAGGAAATCCGAGGTTTTTAAGGGGAATATTGCAGCAGAGGAATATGTATTCTGGTGTCCTTCGTGGTTTGGGAAACGATGATGATGAGACAGTCGCTTATGTTTTGTCGACGCTTCGTGACAAAGTGCTTATTCCTGACTCATTAGTGCCGCCAGGACTCAGAAGTGTGTTGTTTGGAAGTGTTACTTTGGAGCAGTTGATAAACATTTCAGGAAAGGGTGATGATGATGACATCTCTGTGGAGTTGGCACATAATTTATTGATTACAGTGTGCACAGACCCTGCTAATGGCTTGATGCCAAATTTAGGTGGGGTGTCTAATCCTTTGAAGGGAAATCGGAAGCGATTATTGGATCTTATGAAGAAGCTCAAAGCAACAGAGGTAGATTATCACAAGGACCTGCTTTTGGCCATTGTAAAAGGGAGGCCTGCTTTTGGTTCAGTATATTTGGATCAGTTTCCTTATAATCTCGAAGATGTTGCATCTCCTAACTGGTTAGAGATACATAGTTCTATTTGTAGTTTTTTCTATGTATCTTATATTATCAAATGCAGTTGCTGACTTGCTTGCAGGTTTTCTGCTGTTTCTCTTGCAGCCAACGTGATGTCTTCTGTAGGTGAAGCTCTAGCATTTGGATTTTCTGACTCGCCTTTTCCAGAGCCTCCATCCTTTGACAGCCCAGATGTGCAAGATATTGTAAAGTGCATTGGACCACGTCCATTTACTCGGTTGGTTATAAACAAGGGATTGCTTCACTCTGACCCTCTTGTGAAACATGGCACTTTGAGGCTTGTCTTGGAGGAGCTTAAGCTTCTCGACACTCTAATTGGCACCATAAATGACATATGCACTTCCAAAGGTCAAATGATGTATAAATGGGTATCTCTCAAGCAAGATACTCAGAATGCTATACGTATATTACTTCCTGATCCTCAGGTGCTATTGTCACTAGTTTCTTCATTTAATAAAAGTTACAAAAATTTGAAGAGACCAGCAGAAAGGGAACCCTTAGAACCCAATTCCAAGAGTAAGAAGTTAAAGGCTAGTGTCACTAATGATGACATTGATATTCTTGTTGGTGGGGTCGGTTCTTCCCCTCTTAGTGCTTTAGATAGAGAAGATGAAGGGGTTACTGGAAAATGTGAAGTCAATGAATCGATGAGTGATGCTGATTTAGTTAATCCTTTTTCCAAAATCTGGAGGTTGGACCGATGCTCCAGCAGTGACGTAGCAGTTGAAGATGCAGAAACAATCTTCTATTCGAAGTTGCTTGAGGTTCTCAAAATATATCATGTAAGATTTTGACTGTTGAATACTTCTTTGCAATTATTAATACATTGTTCAAATCTCTGTAGTTTAAAACCACTAGGAAGCATTCAGTTTTTCTTTCCTTTAGTTGCCTATGAATGTGGTTAGACTTGTAAAACTTTTCCTTTTGTGGAGTAGTATTGCTCTCTCACTCATGAAACCCAGTTCTACTTGATTTTGAGAGATACTTATGCTTTATAGTATGCAGATCAGATTCTAGGTCTTGGTTTATTTCCACAAAATTTGGGCAACAGCAGATGGTGCTCCTTAAAAAAACTTTCTTTCAGATGGGCAACATCAGATGATGCTGGCTTCTGTAATTTTTGAAAATTTTGAATTTTTATGGTTGCTTATAAAATCTGATGTATGCTATAATGCTAGTACATGGAGCTAATGTATTTTTTATTTTTTTTAATTTTCCTTTAAAAACTTTCCTATGTAATCTTTAACATTTTAATTTCTCTGACTTTCTTTCAGATAGGCAACAACAGATGATGCTGGCTTCTGTAATTTTTGAAATTTTTGAATTTTTAGGGTTGCTTATTGAATCTGACGTATGCTATAATGCTAGTACATGGAGTTAATGTATTTTGTTTTTTAAATTTTCCTTTAAAAACTTTCCTATGTAATCTTTAACATTTTAATTTCTCTGAAGGAACATAACATATCTTTGATACTTTTTGTCAAAATACTTCATTAAAAAAGAAATGGTTAATTTAACTTCATTGTATCTGTGTATGCTTTTGTACTCTTGCAGAGGACTCTGCCCATGGCTTTCGAAGGATCATTTGATTTTTTCAGACTTCTGCCCAACAACCCTTTGGCATTGCCAACTATTCTACAAGAGTCCATACTGTCACTGCTTGTTGAACAAGTTGCTTGGTCCCACAAGAATGAGATTGCCCATAAAACCCAGCCTCAGATATACAAATATCTGCAGCAATTTATTAATATATTCATGTATTCGCCAATCAGAGACATAAAGAATCAGGCCTATACTCTAGCACAAGAAGCTATGTTAAGTACTGGTGCATTTGATCGAAACCCAATAGAAATCTGTACTTGGTTCCTCTTTATACCTGGGTACAACAAGGGTGATGTTTATGCCCAAAATATGAATATAGAAATTTTCCAAAAGTTGTCTTCAGCTGTCATATCTTTCCTATGTGATGCTGTTTCTACTATTGGAAATAACTTGTTCAAATATTTGGATATAATGAGATGTTATATCAGTGATGCAGAAGGTGCTAAAGGTAATTATCATTTTCAACTCTTTTATCTTATAATGTGGTTTTAGATGCAGCTGTGGCTACATAATCAATTATTTATTTATATGGATATGCCATAATCAAATTAGAGATTTGGTTATTTCTCTTATGGTTATTACAGTTTGGTTCAGAGTTTATCTTAAACAGTCAACTAAACCAAATTTTCTAAAGCTAATAGAGGTAATTAACATTTTAATATAGAGTCTATAAGAATTTTCCATAGCTAATTTATTTTGTAATTATAAACATATAACAAAAACAGTTTGTAATTCTATAATGTGGTTTTAGTTGCAGCAGCAGTTACATTATAATTTATTGGCATATGTGGATATGCCATGATATTAGAGCCTTTATCATTACTCTTATAGTTGTTACAGTGCTATTCACAATTTTCTTTAAATAGATATAATAAAAACTTCCAATTTCAAAAACCAAGCTTTTCTAAGCTAATTGAGGGAATCAGCTTCAAAATTTAGGATCTATTGCCTCCAAGCTAATTTGGTTAGATGTTCTGAGCTTGATCTGGTTCCTTTTGCAGGCAGATCTGCTAATTTTAGCCCATTTGTCATTTGTGTTTTGGATAAGTGCCTAAGGCTGCTTGGTTCTGAATCTGGAACTTCTACATTGCCTGAGAAGTCATTGATATCATTGTATGTTTCTACCACATTAAAATATCACTTGGAAACACAGGTAATGTGTATGCCTCTGTTGTTTTTATGCTGCTGATAATATTGTTTATGCATTTTTATCTTGAATTAAGCTGACAGGGGTTCTTTCAGTGACACCAAAAACACATTTGATTTCTTACTCTTTGGCTAGGTTGAACCAGGACTTTTGTCCTTCCTAGTTGGCATTGTTCTATCGAAGAAACTTGAGGGTTGTTGCAGCATGATTGGAGCCTCCATTGTTCCTTGTGAGTGGAGACCACTGAGGAGTTTATTAGACTTTTCTAGGAATATTATGGATTCCGAAATCTGTGGCAGTTCTACAACTGTGAGGGAAGCTATTTCTTCTGATGGCTCTCTTTGCAATACTCTTACTGAGGTTGAAAGAATTTTAGGGAGTGAATATCATGATGCACTTGTAGGAGTTACCCTGGGATTTTCCTTTTCAATGGTATGCATTCCACCCAAAGAGTTGATATATAACTTCCCAGGAGTCATTTCTGTATCAAGTCAATTACTTGAAGTTCCTTTCTCACTTTTGTCCTCTATATTTTTTCTTGAACCAAGTTGCCTTTTACAACTGTTCAAATTGTGGCCTGAAGTTTGCTCTGTGGGTATGAAGAAGGTGAAAACCGAAGGTCATCATGGAGAAGAAAAGGAGAAAATATCTTGTAATGAGATTGTTGACTCATCAGAATCTGCTTCTGTTGCATTTTCCTTGTTTCTAGAGAGGGTTCCTTTTCATGTGCTTTTTCCAGGTATTTTATTCATTGATGACTCATGTATACTTCAGCAATCAGAGGTTCAGAATTTTCTTCTGGATAAACTCTCCAAGTGGACTCCTGAGTACTCCATCAACTCTTTCTGCCATGTACTTTCCTGCATCTTCCGTGCACGATCATTGTACAAAATTAAACCGTCCAAGGAACTTGAGAAGCTTTGTGATTTCTCTTTTCTTCTTGCGGGTCAAATCCTCAAACAATGCTTGGCTGAAATAGTTGGCTATGATTATCCATTATACGAATGGTTACCATTTTCAACTCGTGTGAAACAAGTGGTAGAAGTTATCTTTTATCACCCTTTAGTCACAGAAACTCTGGAAGGTCCTTTGTCTTATGAGCAAAGATTTACAGATGATGTTTTCATGAAATCTTTAGAGAGCTTTATTGAATTTGCTGGACAGGTTGTTAACAAGATGGATCATCAGGTCATAGACTTGTTAAGAACAGCTTTTGGACTGTTGGTGCCTCTACAGTGCAATTATGGTTATTTATCAGGCGTTCATAAACTAATTGGAGACTCTTGCAAGACTCTTGCTGACAAACTAATTCTGATATTGAAGTATAAGTTCACAGATGGTATCAAGGCTAAAGACCTGAAGCCTCTAATTCCAACATTGTTTTCTTTACACAGACTTATTGATTTCATAAGTCCCTTTGAGCTGCTTGAGTTGGTGCATTGGTTGTTCTCCAGAATTAACCTCAACGATACTACCATTGCACCTTCTTTTAAAAGATGTGCCATTGCTGTTAGCTTGCATACTGCTGGTTGTGTAATTGACCGTTTTGCAATGTGTATGGAACAGCTAAACTTGAATGGGACCCAATTTCATTTGTTTAATGGAAGCGAAAAAAGAAGTATTGATGTTAACACTTTTCAGAAAATTCTTCTCCAAGTATTTGAGATTGCTACTTCTTTTGAACTTGATCTTGCTGATCTTTGTTTAGTAAAAGCTATTAAGCTTGTTAGATTGCATAAAAATGCTGAGCAAGCTAGTCTCCCTTGTATTATGTCTATATCAAGGTTTGTGTCAAGTATCCCTATCAAGATTTTGTCTCATTGTGTGCACAGCATAACCAAGACTAAGGCTGAACTGATGTTTCTTTTATGTGAAATAAGCCCTCTGCATCTCCCTGTTTTTGGACAATTGGTTTCTGATATGATGGATAACTGCAATCAGCCTCATTCAGATCAAGATTTGATGCTTCTTCCCACTGTTCTCTTGTATTTAGATGCAGCTTTTCTGAAATTTGGGGAGCAAATCTATCAGCATTTTGCAAATATAATATCCTTGTTTTGGGAAATACTAACTCATGGTTTTTCTAATTGGAAGAGCTATGTATTTGAGGATATTTTTGACATAAGATCTGTGGAATGCTTGCCTATGTCAATGGAACAATTTCTGAACTTTGTCTCGCACAGTCTTCTTGGAAAAGCCATTTTTCTGATGCAGCATTACCTTCGGCTGAGTGGACATTTGGTGAAACTAAAGGACCGTTTGTGTTTATTCAATTCTGTTTGCCCTCATCCCAGCAAATATGATGATTTTCTTGACTTCAATATTAGGGAATTTAGTGTCTGTTCATTTGAGCAATCTTTAAACTTGGCAAATAAAACTGTTGCAAAGGTACGCTTTTGTAGGATGTTATTATTTGCAGGTCATGGTCAGTTTCACTCTTTGAATGACAATGATGGAAAGGAAAATAAGATCCATTCTGAAGTTTGCTCTTTAAGAGTGCGGTTTTTGAACATACTGGTAAAGTCATGGCAACGTATTGTCAAGAAATCCAGTTCAGATATTGGTAGCTCTGGGCAAGGAGAGATTGCAGACCTTTTGCAGTTTAGATTCTTGGAGACCTTCATTGCAAATAATATATTGGAACTGGTTGTAGAGATGCGAGATTATCTGATCAAATTGGATTCTCTTCCCTTGATAGAGCAACTTGTCAGGTCTTCTCTTCTTTATAGGTTTGATGATCCAGCAACATTGAAGATTCTTCGAAGTGTTCTTGCTTCTCTATCTGAAGGGAAGTTTTCATGCATTACAATCCTTCAGTTGTTGCTATCACACTCCCAATTTGCGCCAACTCTTCTTTCTGGATGTAGCTCACCTGGTTCTACTCAGTTCGGTATGGCATTTACCCCAATAGCAAGCATTATGAAGTCAGTTGTTTTCCCTCAAATCGATAAAGATGTTGCTAGAGGAGAAAGAAATATATGTATGTCCGAGCTTCACATGAAGCGGTTAGAACTTGTTAAGTTGCTTCGGGTACTCTTTCAGATCAGGGCTCAAAAATGCAACACTGATGCTGAGGCATATGGAGCAATAAATTTGAAAGAGTTGGTTTTGCTACTTCTGTCATCTTATAATGCAACGGTCGCAGAGATTGATTTGGAAATATACTCTCTTATAAATGAACTTAAGTCTAGTGATGAATCAGTTGAGGAGACTATAATTGGAATGGATTATCTATGGGGCTCCGCCGCTGTGAGAGTTACCAAAGAACGTGAAAAGGAACAAAAGGTGTCTGTGAATAGCCAGACTGATGTTGAGGCAGATGAAGAACATCAAAGAATTCAATTTAGAGAAAATTTTCCTATTGATCCAAAGTTATGTGAAAAGACACTTTTGTTTTTCCCTTATGATAGATATGCTGGAAAAAGAAATGTAAACAAGTCCAGAATGGATGATTTTCACAAGGTATTTTTTCTGATCTAAATGACTTATATGATTTTGAATGTCTGGGATGGGAGGCTCTCTGTTATGCTGGTTTCTTTTGGGAAACTCCATCCTTAATTGATTTCTCCCAATCTGATTTCCTCTTTTTGGAGGGAGTGTCTGCAGGCTGATGCTGCAAATGATGAGAAGGTGCAAGTTTATGACCCTTTTTTCATCTTGCATTTTGCAAGTCACTGCCTTTCAGTGGGATACATTGAACCATTGGAGTTTGCTAGTTTCGGATTGCTTGCACTTGCATTTCTCAGCTTGTCTTCGCCTGATGAGGATATGAGGAAGTTGGGCTATGAGGTCCTTGGAATATTCAAGGTTTCTTTGGAGGTAATAACTCTTTGGACATTTTTTATTCTTTCTGCTGTTGTTGTGTTACGTGCAAAGCATGAAAGAGATCATAGTCATAATGGGCCGAGGAAGAAGCAGATTATTCTATGAACAACAAATGGGCCGTACAATTAAAAGCATAGATAGCCTGTTCACTTGCCTAGGAGTCAGTGATAGGTACAAAAAAAAAAAAAAAAAAAAAAAAAAAAAAAAAAAAAAAAAAAAAGAGAAAATGGAAACATTGATTGGAGTGTGAACTCTGCCAACATGGGGCCTAAGTGAAACATTGGTTTAACATAAATACTCACTTTTGACACCTGTATGAGGATTTCTTGGTGATGAAGTGCATTGATGCAAAGTTGGAGAGAATTCATGGGATTATATAAAAGAAAATAAAGGATGAGGGATGTTCATAGTATAGTTTGAATGAAACTGTGTGGAAAAGGAAAATTTCACTAGTGGTTAGTTTCAAGTGACAGAGTGAGTTGAATAAGTAATAGATATATTAGAAATGAACAGTATACATGCATTTTCTCCAACTAGCTACATATTGAAGATAGTAGGCAGAGGATATATTTAATTTTATTTCCATTATCTTCTCCCATTTCCTGCTTAATATTCTTGTACTAAAGTTGTAACCTCTGAGAAGTTGAAAATACCCGGTTTGCCAAAATCTACTCTTTAATAAAGACATTTATCTCATATACCTGGTCTTGTTATGTTATATTCTTAGTTATATGGAAGCTTAACATATTCAAATTCTTCATAAGTAAGTTTGTCCTAAGATAATGTTCAATTTTGTGCATGATCGTTTTATCGTAATGATTTAATTACTGTTCAGTTCTCTTTTGAATAAAGAAAAGTGTGTTGAGTTTTAACTACTAGCTTGCTTTCCATTTTCTGCAAAGGGGACTATAATCATTCAAAACTATTTACACTCTTGGGAAAAGTAGCAATATGTTTGTGGTTTTGTTTGCAGAAATGTGAGAGGAGAAAGAATGTCATACGAATTCGACTCTTGTTGACATTCATGCAAAATGGCATTACAGAGCCATTTCAGAGAATTTCTTCTGTAATTGCCGTGTTTGTTGCAGAGGCTTCTTTTGTTCTGCTAGATTCTTCACATGATCATTATTCAGCTATAAGTAAGGCACTTATGCGATCACCTAGTTCTAATATGAAGGTATCGCATATTGCATTTTTTCTTTTTTCCCCCTATCTCTATTGAATTTAAATAATTATGATTGCATGTCTAGATCATTTTATTCTAATTCTTTTGTCTTGTATCCTTGTGATGTTTTTTGAAATTTTGTTTTACTTCATTTGTTAGGGTATACCATTATTCCAGGAATTTTTCTGGAGTAGCTCAGTTACTTTCAAGACAGAGAGGCTGTGGATAATGCGGCTCTTGAGCACGGCATTAAATGCAGATGACGATGCTCAAATATATATTAGAAACTCTATTTTTGAGAATCTTATGAATTTCTATACTTCTCCTCTTGCAGACAATGAGGCTAAGAGACTGATTATTCAGGTACTCATATGTTATGCCTCTCTTTGTAAGGCATAATTTTCATTTTCCTTTTGTATTCTCTTACCTCTTTCAATGATTGCGAACTAGACATATTAATGTTCTCTGTTCAAATATTTACTTACATTTTCCCCCCTCAAACTCTTAAACTTTGTTTAAATCTTACTTCTCCAGAATAGTTACTCTAGAGTGTCCAGTGATGATTGCTTTGTATAAGGTTTGGAAAGTGGGTATGCTTAAGTTTGAGTGAAGAATATATTTGGACCGAAGTTTTGTATTTAAATGATTGATTTGATGTTTACTGGTTCCTACATATGGAGAAAAGAGGAAGTTAAGATCTTATTAATTGTTAGAAGATGTAATTTGAATCAAAAAGGGTTAAAAAAGTATTTAAAATGGGGATTATATGTTAATTTTGATGGAATTTAATTTTTTTTAATTGAAGTTTTGGATTGAAAAAAACTTGAGTTAGAAATAATCAGGAGAAAATACATCGAACAACTGATGTGCTTCATGGCATTGGATGTAGCTTTCTGAGATCTATTCTGATTGTTTGTTTGCGCTTCACTGACCTGTCTGATTTAGGAGATGATCTGATTTTACCCTAAATTTATCTTTATTTCTACAATTCTTTTTGAGTTTCATCAGTAGAGAGATTTAATCTGTTACTTGAATTTCTATGCAGATGGTAAAGAAGTCTGTTAAATTGCACAAACTGGCAAGGTACTTAGTTGAACAATGTGGCATAGTATCGTGGTTCTCATCTCTTATTTCATCTTTTCATGGATATCTATGTAAAGATCCTGGAGGTTCTCAACTAGCTCAATTAGCTGAGCTCCTGGAGGTATTGATTCTTATGCTGGTTCTTAGTAGAGTTCTTTTAAGTTTGAAGAAAATGAAGTAACTTGGATGATTAGATTAAATCCTAAGGTGATGCCTAAACCTTGAAGCTTCGAGTCCTAATTCTCCTTCCAAAGGTCTTATAGGACTTTAACTTGTGTTTGTCTATGTGAGTGTTAGTGGTGGGGTGGGGAAATAATAGTCTGGTATAGTTTTGGTCTCTTTTCTCTTTTGCTTTGGTACGCCCCTCATATTGTGAATAGAATTGCCTTTTTGCTTCCAGGACATTCCTTTTATCTGGATGAAACAGATCGATTATCACTTTATAAAATTCTGGATCTTTTAATCCTTCGATTTATAGGAGAAATTACTGAAGTAGTTTCTCAAGTCCTCAGTTTAAAAATCAAAGGTCTTGGAATCTGTATGCACATTTTGTGCTTCACTAAAGGAATTTCTAGAATGTTCAGATGACCATCAATTATTATCTGTTCTTCCTTTTTCTCCTTTGGAATTTATTTCCCTGATACGGAAGTGTTTATTCTCTTAATTAGGTTGTAAATGAAGTTGTTGCTTTAAGAAACACAAGTGAGTGGCTGCAAAAATATGCACTGGAACAGCTTGCTGAGCTTTCCTCCCATTTATACAGACTCTTGTTGGTCTCTGTTGAATTTACACTAAAGGAAGCTAGAATTATTGATTTAATTCTACAAACAGTGATGTCAACATTGAAGATATCACAGAAGAGAAAAGTGTATCAACCGCATTTTACCCTCTCATTTGAAAGCTTATTTCAATTATGTGAAGCAATTAATGGATGTTCGGTCGGGAGATTCTCTCCTACTGCAGAGCTAGGACTCAAAGCCATACTTATGAGTAATCCTGCAGTTACAATTTGGAATATGGTACTTACTGCTCTCTCTGTATCTCTGTGTGTTTGTGCAACTTCTTTTTATACCTGCTGAATGGTTGAACTCTGTTTTCTCTTGTTAATTTGCTTCCAGTTAGCAAAATTGGTTCTTTCTTTTATTTAGTTTGAAATCTTCCCGTTTATGCTCATTATGCACAATTTCATTGGTATGGTATAAAACTACAAATTTCTTCTTTCCCTTCTATTTCATTGACCAGCAAGATGTTGCTTGAATAGGTCTTAAGTTCAACAGTGGGTTAAGACACCATATTTTCTTTATCTTCTTCCCTTCCCATTCCTTAAAAAGCGAACAAAAGGACATAGTACCAAATAAATTTGAGATATGCGTAAGAACCAAAATTAGAGGGACATGCCTCCTACACGTCTACGGATAGGTGCCTACATCACTCTCCAATTTTACTTGTGTACTTTGCTATGGAGTTGAGAATGCTTGGTGTAGCTGGATTGGTTTACTAGAAATTTATGCTTAAATGGGAAAGTTTTCCTGCATATGCTACTTTCCTTGTGCGTACACATTTTCTTGTCCAGTGTGAGTTTTACAACCAAAATAAAAAGGGAGTTGGTTTAAAAGATGGCTCCTCTGTTCCAAGTTAGAAACTGATTTAGGTGGCTCCAGCTGGTTCTCGGCTTAAAGTACACTTATTTATACAGTGCTCTTGGAAATTTAATCCGTTAGGTTTTATTTTATGCCCAGAAAAACTAGATAAAGGTAGTACTAGTGTTATATGCTTAAATGTGGATCAATATATGCTTTTCCCACTAGAACTAGTCTATATTCACAAGTAACTGACCAGTATGTTATATATAAACTTTTTATTTCTAGAGTCTTGATGTGCAACCTTGTCTTTTACAGATCTGGGTTTTAACAGATCTATTTTTGTCATTCCTGGATCTGAAAATAATTCTTTCATCCATACCATCTGATATGGTTTATGGTTGTTTGTCCTATACAGGATGAAGACAAGCTTCTGAAGTTCCTTAGCTGGGCAATTTCAACTGCTGCTCAGTCAAATGTAATCAATATGCCTCAATCTGAAGCAGCATATCATTCAGCAATGTTCACTGAAGAATCCGCCGAAGAAAATCTTACAGCTAAACTTTTACGTTGGCTGACGGCTTCTGTTATTCTTGGAAGGCTTTCATGGAAATCAAGTGATGTGGTTTACAGTTATCATTTTGAACGATCAAAACTCTACACACTAGAGTCTATGATGAACTACAGACAGAAGGGATCTGGAGATAACCAGGGGGCACCTGGCTGTGTAGAGATACTTGCTGAGTCAATCTTTTATCTACAGCAGCTAGTAGGCATACATTACAAACTACTGCCATCAGTTGTTTCCGCTCTCGGTCTCCTACTTTTTAGGCTTCCCTCAGCAGCAGGTAATTCATAACTTCTCTCTAGGCAGTTCTTTTGTGCATTGTTGCTGTCAGATGTACTTTAGTTGTTTGATCTACTGCATATAGAAAGCATAACTCATCTTTCTGCATCTTATTTCTTTTAGACTTTAGGCTTGAATTTTGAAGGATCTTTCTTTCTTCACCATAACTTGGGTTTGGAGAAAGAAGATGTTGGAGGGGAATATACAAAGAATGTGCTCAGAAATTCATTATAGAGCCTGGCCACAATAATCTCATTGATTGTTTTCATACTTACGGATACTAGATTACATACTAAAAAGATCGAAAAATCATCAAGAACCTCTTTGTTTCTTTTCTATTGCTATCTTTGAATTATTGCTCCCCATTTCTAAAATAATTGTTAATCTTTGACTAGACACAAGAATTAAGAGAACACTTAGATTCATATAGATAAGGAAAAATGACTATGATGCACTTCACGTTTAAGGATTTAGTGTGTCAAATGGTTCTTGGAAATATAATGGGTCAAAGGCTGATATTATGTTAATTTAAGAGTGACTATTTTTTGGCATAAAATATATAATAAGTTATGCATGACTTTTTAAATTTGTGGGATCTCTTTTTCAGAGCCAAACTCTCCAGTTGATGATGGTTTTCCTTTGACAACACTCTCCCTGAAGATTCGAAGTCCACCAGAAGCTAATCCTGCCTGGAGATGGTAATATATTTACTCTCTTCAAGTTTCCTACATTGTTTCCTTCCAAACCCCTTAAACCCCTGGAGAAACAGAGGGTCATTGAACTAGATGAGTGTCAGATTGGTTTTTGGTTCTCTATCTTTTTCTTCTCTTCTTCCAACTGGTTTTAAATGTGTTTAGATTTCTTGTAATTGTGTTAATTTTATATCATTCTTAGATTTTGAAGCTAGGAATTTCCCATTTCATTCACAATTATTTATTGTGATTAGGGAGGAAAAAAAAAGAGAGCAAAATAATATGAGAATGAATTTCCCATATGGAAGGGATTGCAATAGAATCAAACATTCTTGTTCTACTTCATGTGCAACTTTGTTTGTATTACTGGACTGGTCTTCTGTTAAACATCATTTTTGAAATGTGTATAGGTCATATTACCAGCCATGGAAGGATCTCTCCTCGGAGTACTCTGATGTAGAGAAGTTGGAGGAGATTCAAGCTTGTCAGATGCTTCTGGTTTCAATCTCCACAAAACTTGGAGGCAAGTCTTTATTTTCACAGGCACTTTCGCTCAGAGATCTGGAAAATTCTGGTGTATTCGAATGGGAAAGGACTATTCTTAAATCTCCATGACCTTCTTGTTAGGAAGTTGTTATTGTTGTAGTAGTTTAACTGATTCAATTTATTAGTTAGGAAGTATTATTCCCACCTTAATTTTTTAATGTCTAGTTCTGACATAAGTTGTAGAGTTGTAAATGGATATTTGTCTTACAATTCTTTTTTGTAGTCATAATATAAGGTTAATTATTTCATTGAAAGCTAAATCATAAGCTAGGAGATTTCTGTCTATTTGTTTCTTCTACCTAGGAGATAGTTTTGATTTGTATACTTTAAAAAAAAAAAAAGAAAAAAGAAAAAAAGTAGCATAAAGATTGTACATAGAATAAAAGTCTCTCATACTAACAAGGAAGTATGATGACATTGCAAAAGGTGCATATTTGGTGGCAACATTATTTCTATTTTAGTTATTCCGTAATACTTTATCCATCTTTAATATTTGAGTTTTTGACCAAATGACTTTACCTAGGGGAAGTAATATTTTAAATTTTATATTTAAAATATGCATAACAAAATTTTGTTGTTTTAGAAAATAAATAGTTAAATACAATTATCATTTTGAGAGGAGGTGTTGTTATCGCAAGTTTTTTTATTAATTTTTTATTTGTGATAGAGATAAATATTTACCTCATAAATTAATTTGTAATTAGAGTTTGAATAAAATAACATAACAAATGAAATTGGATCTTATCTACCATATCAACATACTACAAATACATGGAAAAAGCTATTCCAACTATCGACCATTTATTATAGCAACAAGATTGTTCATTAATCTTGAAAGTATCATTCCAACTCTTGAATAAAATTACCATTATAACTTTCTTTTCTTTCCATTCTTTTTTGTATGAACAATTACTTTAAAATAACTTATACATTTCTTTTTGGATAAGACTTACATTATGGGTCATTTCTCATGAGATGTATGAGTTAAATTTCTTTGCAATACACTTGTGTGTTAAATTTCTTTGTTGTTGTTGACAATTCGCATAACACACATGTGATCAAGTTTTAAAATTGAAATCTACCACTACCTATATAATTGTTTCCAAATGACTCCGATATACCAATTGTATACGTTTTATCTTGTCTTATTCTTGCATTCAATTGTCCATATGATACTCCTATTTTTAACAACTGTGAATTATTGACTTTGTTATATGTGCCACATTCTTACCGCATAAGTGAATTTTTTTTTTGGTTCGAAACCGTGTATGCATTCAAAAGAATCGGAGAACAAGCTATACAAAGACATCACAACCCGATAGTCTAAACTATCAAACTAACCAAACCCTTATGCCCACACTAAGAGGAGTTCACAACTTTTCAAAAGACTCCTCTTAGCAAGAGCATCTGGGTTCTCCAAAAAGAGGTTGGATCTATGGTTCCTATCATTATGGTTAATCCATAAATCATAAACAACTTGCTGAAAAATATTCGGCCAAAAGGTACCAAAACAACTATCTATCCGGCCACCATTAAGGTTATCCTCCAGCCAGCTTCTAATGTCAAGGGAACCAAAAAAACGGTTCCAACTATCCTTATCCAAAATCGGCTTCCAAGCCTTGTAGGCGAAGGGGCAGTCCCGTAACAGGTGTAAGCTAGACTGACTATCTCGCTGGCACCATTGACATACTGGAGACGGTATGATCTTTCTCCTCCACAAGCATTTCCCCTGTAGGTAGTCCACCTTGTAAAATCATCCATAAGTTTAAAGATGTCCTCAATGGTCCCTTAAACTTCCAAATCCTTGTCCATATGCGCTGCGGCGGTTCCCCATGATCCAACTGCATATTTTCTCGGATCGATTGAACAGAAAATTGCCCATGCTCTGTTGCCTTCCATCGCGGTGTATCCTCACCCTGTCCTGGTAGGTTCGGACTATAGCTGCCTAGTTCACTGAGCAGATTTCGCGGAAGTAGCAATCCCAGCAAATCGAGGTTCCAGCCCGGGGTGTCTCGCTCCGTAGCTCCTTGACAATACATTGTTGTTGTTCCCATGGTACTTCCGTTACTGCCTGTTGTAACAAAGGAGTATCTCCCATCCATGTATCATGCCAAAAAAGAGTCCTACTCCCATCGCCTATCACCCAAGCAGTATCATTGATTACCCATTTCGCAATTCTCGCTATGCTTCTCCACGTGATAGAGCAGTTGGCTTTAACCTCCTTTGTCACCAAGGTTCTCCAACCACCATATTTTGCAACAAGGATTTCACTAACCAGTCTTTCCTTATCGTTCTTCGCTAGTTTCCATACTTGCTTTGCAAGTATGGCTGTATTCATTTCCACCAGATTGGGGATACCAAGCCCGCCCCATTTCGTTGGCTTACAAATTCGACTCCAAGCTACGGTATGCATAGCTCGATTAGGCCCCGATATTCCCCAAAAGAAACTCCTGCATTGTTTGTCTAGTTGTTGTATGGTATGTCTTGGGAGCATTACCGTTTGCATGCTATAGTTCGGGAGAGCAGTTAAGGTCGATTTAATAAGTATCATACGAGCTTCCCGTGAGAGTAATCTCCTCTTCCAGCCTGCCATTTTACGTTGAGTTTTCTCTAAAATGTGTTCAAAATCCCCCGCCTCACTCTTCCATGGAAGAGTGGCATCCCAAGGTATCTTCCCAAATTCGGGGTGGACTTAACCTTAAACTCATAACAAATTGTATTTTGTAGATAACTGGGGGGTGTTTGGGGAATATCGGATCCGTGACTTCTGTCGGTTCACCCGCTGCCCCGAAATACCACAAAACTCTGCTAACACCTGTTCCATTACTCGTGCTTGGGAAAAAGAGGCTTCCCCGAACAGAAGTAAATCATCCGCAAAGAAAATATGGGATACTTCCGGACCTGTGCGAGCTGGTTTGACACCCTTCCACTGCCCTTTTTGCACTGCTTGAGATATCTGCCGACTCAAAACCTCCATGCAAAGCACAAACAAATAAGGGGATAAGGGATCCCCCCGCCTCAATCCTCTAGATGGCTGAAAAGGCTCAAGCATTTCCCCATTCCAATTAATTGATAGAGATACTGACATACTACACTCCAGGATCAAGTTCACCAAGCGAGATTCAAACCCCGTAATTTGTAAGACCTCCTTCAAAAAACCCCGATCAACCCGATCATATGCCTTTTCCAAATCCACTTTAAGTATAAAACCACCCTTTCGTCCTCTTTTCCCGACTAGAGAATGTATAAGTTCTTGGGCCACCACAACATTGTCTGCCGTTGATCCGCCTTTTATAAAACTTGATTGATATGGTCCTGTCAACTTTGTCATAACTGATTTTAGTCTATTGGCCAGCACCTTCGTTACCACTTTAAGGAGCACATTACAAAGGGAAATTGGTCGAAACTGCGTTAATAGTTCCGGGGCATTCTCCTTCGGGAGAAGACATATTATGGATTCATTCAACCCTGTCGGAATAATACCAATCCGAAATATGTTGACAATCTCCCCCGATATTCGTTCCCCTATTACATGCCAGTACTTTTGAAAGAAACAAGGAGAGAAGCCATCCGGCCCCGGCGCCTTATATGCACCCATTTCCTTAACCGCGGCATACACCTCCCCCGTAGACACTTCTCGGTTTAACCATCTCCTGTCAGCGGTGCAGGATATGTGGAAAGTTCCAGTTCACATGTGAACAAGGGAGGCACGGTTCACTGGTATACAATGTGACATAAAAATCCCTTACCATCCGCTTAAGTGTCTCCGGTTGTTCACACCATTCCCGTGTTCTGTTCTTAATCGCCATATTCGATTCTGCCTCCTCTGAACTACAGTTGACGCATGAAAAAACCTTGTGTTCCTCTCCCCTTCTTTGAGCCATGAGATTCGTGATTTTTGTTTCCAATAGACCTCTTCCTGAAGTAGAATTGAGTTGAGTTCCCGCCTCAAGGTGTTTCTCTAAGTGATTATTTGCATGTCGTTCCAGCTTCCGTTGTACCCCTGCCAACCTTGCCAAACATCTAAACTTTCGGTCAAACAAATTCCCAAAAACATTTCTGTTCCACTGTTGTAGAGACTACCCCAAATAGTCCATCGCCTGGACCAAACTCTTGCTACCCATTTCTGCTCAACAAGTCGTTACAAACGATTCAAAACCCTCATGAAGAAACCATGCAGCTTGAATTCCGAAAGGTCTACGGTTTGATGTACTCGGATTCCTCCCGACACTGTGTATGAGTAATGGATTATGGTCCGATCTGCTCCTCGGGAGGTGTTGTACCCGACATGCTTCAAATCTCTCCATCCATAACCGATTCCCCAGTGCCCTATCCAATCTTTCCTGTACATTTTCGATTCCCTTCCTCATATTAGTCCACGTAAATCTAGACCCAGCAAACCCCAAATCCACAAGAGCACACCTACTACTCATCTGCTCAAAAGCATGCATCCGGCTGACCAGGGCTGGTCGACCTCCCTTTTTTTCGGACGAAAACATGATCCGATTGAAATCCCCCAGCACTAACCAAGGAATATTCACAACTTGACCCAATTGTATTATGTACTGCCACGGTTCCTGTCGGTACTCATAGCGTGGCGAAGCATATACGTCTGACATAACCCGGGGTGCACAACCCAACTGATGAACAAAAACCGTTACAATTTGTTCGTCTATTGTAACCACTTCCAACTCTAGCTTCGAATCATCCCAAATTAACCAAATACCACCTGCAAAACCTACCGCTTCCGACACCACAAAACTGTTGAAATGGGATTTTTCCATGATTGATTGAATAATACTACTATTTACTCTAGTTTCAAACAAAATCGGAATATCGGGACTATGTGTCCGTAATAATAACATGAGGTGTCTCATAGCACATTTGGAACCTGCACCCCTGCAGTTCAATGCTACTATCTTTGGTATTAACATTAAACACCAGATTGATTAGAGGACTCTACCTCCATAGCCACTTCCTTTCCTTTAGCAGAAATTTGCGGAGGTCTACTGGTGGATGGCCGAGCACTCGCCATCTCCATTCTGGCTGGTAGTGGATGATCCGGCTGCATCGGTTTTGGTATTACAATTTGTAAACTACTGGTTTGCCCGGTCGTCGTCGGTCCAATCATTGTTGGTGGGTGCTTCCGATGATCCAGTACGTGTGCGGATCGATCTGTGTTGTCACGTGCCGAGTTCCGCTGTAGCCCACTGCTTGCCCGAGTCGATTTCTACCGTGGTCGTGACCCTTGGGTCTAGTAGTTGGGCTTTGTTTAGCCTTGCCCTTCGGGTTGTGGGCTGTGTTACCCAACCGACTCCCTCTCGGGCCTTGTAAGGCCTGGATTTGTTGTTTCAATTGGGCTATAGTTATGAGTGTATCTGTCTCTACATCCTCATCCTGTAGCAACCTGAACCGAGAACTATTGTTCTGGACTGACCCAACATCCTCACTTCTTTTATGGCCCACTGGTTGCTTACCCCGTTGCTTACCAATTGGCCCACCCGAGGTCCCACCTGCTAGGTCATCCGTTTCTCTCTGGTACATCCGATTCTGTTGTGGTCGACGGTGAGACCTTTCCTGATTCACCTGTTGCCGACGGCGCATGTAGCTAGGCATCATCCAAGGTCCAAAAGGAGAATCTTGGTTGGACGATTCCCCCCTTTATTTGATTCATTCGGTTGTTCTTTTTCTGTTGGCGGCTTGTCTGCCTTCATTTAAAGCCTCACAGTCCTCCCCTTTGTGGCTATATTTACCACACTTGAAACATATTAAATGTAACCCTTCGTATTCCACAGCTTGAGCAAAATCCAGTACCGTTAGTGATGGTATTAATGGCTTGCTCGGATCCATTTCCACGCACACTCTAGCAAATTTACTTCTTAGTCCAATCAGTGAGGTAGCATCAATCTTAACTGTTTTACCAACCATATCGCCCATGGAGGTCAATATCTCTTCGTCCAACAACTCCGACGGAAATTTTGGGAAACGAACCCAAACCAATGTGGAATGTATGGCCGCAGCTGAAGGCCGGAACTTTGGCCGCCATTTAGATACGGTTAAGTAATGTCCCAAAATCACCCAAGGGCCCCCCTCCAGTACATGCATGTAGTCCTCCCTTGAGAAGAAACGAACTATGTAGTATCCCTCTGCAAGATCGGTCGGTTCATACCCCTGCTTCAGCTGCCACAGGTCACGGATTTTTTGGTCAAAAACTCAGTAACTGACAGTCTTTCCCAAAAGCTTCAGTATGAGTCCACCCCTCCATTGTTTGAACAAACTTAAATATTTTTCTTTAGAGATCTCCACCCGAGGTCCATACTTGGGGGGATGTTCCTCCAGATCTGCCTGCGATGCAAAAAGCTCGTCTATGCCATCGTATTTTTCCTCCTCATCTTCACCCAGATAGAGATGAGTGTAGTCCGTCTCGATATTTTCGTTGTGTCCCTTCCTCCGGGAACAAATTCTTTGCCCAGGTTCCTTGTTGTTGAGGTATTTGTGTGTTCTCCTCTGGGATCACATCCTCTCGCTAACATTTCCATCTCCTCTTCATTTCCGGTCCCATCCTCCATTTGCTTGAACTTCTTATCCCGGTGGATGGTTTCAGGCTCCCCCGGTAGTGCCGGGGTAGCTTCTCCGTCAACCATATTAACTCAACATTCACAGTGATAGAGAGAGAATTTTAGAGAGAATTTTAATTACTAATTGAGCCTTATTATTAAATCTCATTTTCAATCTCAACTCATTATCATTCTATGATCATCTCTGTATGTTAATATTTTCTCCTAGAAAGTTTATCATGCATAGGTTCATTAGAACCCCATCACTGTAACATAAAAATGAATGATATGATGAAGTAGAATTTTGCACCATGTTCACTTATAGGTAAATTACCACCTTGTGGATTGACATTGCTCTCATTCTCTTCATCCTCTAAATCATGTTCAACAACATTTGGTCCTTCATTATCGGGTTCCCTATCAACCTCTAGAGTTGCCCTTAAACAATCCATAATTGTTGGACCATAAACTACAGATGGTTGAGATGTCACAAGATTTGCGATTGAGTTTATATGTGTTGGTTCATTTTCCATTGCTTCATATAATTTTGAAGCATTTGATGCCCTATTGTGATTGAATATGAGTTACTACTAGTTGAAGAAGAAATTGTATTCACTTGTGTAGTATATGAATTGAATGACACATAATTTGAAATTGAAAAGTTACTTAGAATTGGAAATGAGAAGTCATTTTCACCACATCCAATATTTTCTATTAACGAGGGTGTCAACAAGCTAATATTTGTTTACACTGGAGGTATTGAAGATTCTTGAATTATTAGTAGTGAAAGAGGATCAACATGACCTTGGTTGACATTAACATATGAAAAGTAGTAGATTGAATGGACTCAAATTGAACCAAACACAAACACCCACAATCAATTCACCACAACCAAAAAAAAAAAAAAAAAAAAAAAAAACACACACACCCACAATCTTTAAGTCAATTGATATCGACTACATATGTTCCATATCTTTCTCATAAGTGATTACAATACAATGTGTATTGGACAAATAAGCAACCCTTTCAATACTTAAATAGTGTAGTAATGAATTTTAACTTTGTTGTTGTCATATCAATATATCTATAGTTGCGCACCTTTTAAATTAGCTCAGATTAATAATTTTGTCTTCTTTTGAGCACCAATTTATTATGTCATTCTATTCAAATTCAAATTATAAGTTAGTTTATAAAATTTATAAATTATGTTGCGAATGAAAAATTGTTAGAATAAAATTTTGCATTTGTACTTCACTTCTATAAGACTAATATGAAGGGTGATGATGATCTAAGTCTTTTACAATCTATGAAGTATCGGAATTCAATGAATGTAAGACATTTTAATCCACCTCAGAAATGCGGAAGAACTTGTAACAACAACAAAAATGACAATTATATTTCATTATTTATTTTTTTCAAAGAACAAAATTTTGTGATGTATATTTTATATTTAATATTACTTTTTTTTCTTTTTGAATTCAATTTTATTTAAAATTTTAATTATTTATAAAAGATAATTTTGAGTTTTAATCACATGAAGAAAACATTATACTATAAATGAATTAATATGTCCTGAAATATAATTTCAAAAACACCAAATTCCGAGTTTTTTTTTTTTTTTCAAAAGTAAAATCATTTTGATAAAAAACTCAAATATTAAAGATGGATAAAGTATTACCGAATGACTAATATAGAAATAATGTTGCCACCAAATTTGCACTTTTAGCAATGTCATTTTCATCTTCTTATCCTTAATAATAAAGTTGATGAAAAGAAAATCCTTAATGAATGGGTTGGTCAAAAAAAAAAAAAATTGAAAACCAAAATCAAAATGCCAATTCTTAAAGTTATTACTAATCAATAGCTCAAAAAAGACAGAATTGAATCATTTCCCCCAAAAAAAAGGGAAGAAAAAATGTTTTGTAGACTTGAGAAGGCATCTTCTAAACAAATGGGGATGAAATAGAAAGGATAAGTACAGCAACATTAATCCACAAGTAGTCTCTTTTGTTAGCACTTTTCTTAGGTAAGATGAAAAAACAAAGAACCCATCTCTCTCTCTATCTGGTCATATTCAAGATTCTTCTAGTTCTTTCTTCAATTTAAAATTTGTAAATCTACAATCAGTTTTTCATTATTTTAATTCAGAAAATAGGTTTTTCATTTTCAAGATAATCAAGATTTGGCAAAATAAAATCATATCCCATATTCAGAAAAAAGAGCCCACATTTTTGTGATGATGAAGCTAAACCAAACAAGTGAGAAATGGTGATAAAGGGAATGATTGATATATTGCATTCTCAATAAAAGAAACTTCAGAAAGGAAAACATTATAAGCTAATATTACAATAATAACTGCAGTGATAAACATTCCAGACTCTTTGAAATCAAGCCAAGGAAGGAAGAAGAAAAAAAACCCAGAAGATTCCATGGACGAATCAGGATCTCAATCAGATGTTAATATGGGCAAAAGCCTGAAGGATATCACCTGACAACCTGCAAACCCTCCAATCAGGCAAAACCTGAGCACCCATTTGCTCATAAAACTGTATAGCGTTCACATTCCAGTCGAGTACGACCCATTCAACCCTCCCGTACCCCATCTTCGCCGCCTGGGATGCCACCGCCGTAAGCAGCATCTTCCCGAATCCTTTCTTCCTATAGCATTCTCTCACAAACAGATCCTCGACATAGAGACCCGGTTTCGCCAAAAATGTGGAGTAATTGGGGAAAAACAGGACAAAACCAGCCACAACGGCGTCATTCTCGTTCAGAGATCGAAAATTCTCCTTTTCGGGATCATCAATAGGGAGGTCCAAATGGAAAGTTTTGAAAATAGGGGAAAAATTGGAGTGCTGTTGAGTAGTAGAAGGGAAGGGGAAAGGATTGGGAGAGACTTCGAGGACAAAAACGGTTACAGAAGTAAAAGGCGGTGGTCGATTCTCGGGGAAAAGGGTTGCTGCCAGAGATGCTTCGGTGGCTTCACACTGGTCGGTGAGACGTTCGTAGACGGCCATTTGGTTAATAAGCTTGTGGATGTGGGGAACATCGAAAATGGAAGCTAAACGGATACGGGCATAGAGCGAGTGACGGGGAGGAGCAGTTTCCGGCACTATGGTTTCCGGTAATGGAGCAGGAGAAGGCGGTGGAGGCGGTGCTGCTGCTGCCATTGTTACTGTGTGAGTGATGGAGAGTTGAGAGAGGTTTTATTTGGAAGGAAAAAAGAATATTTGAGGTTTTACTCATTCCCCTACTGCTTTTGCTATTCCTAATTTATACAAGGAAATAGCTAAAAGAAAGGCTCCACCTTTCTTTGGGGGGCATTCTTGGAATTTCAGTTACAAAATTTTCTAACACCCAATTTATTTAAAGGGCTGTTTGGAAGGAATAATTAATATGGAAAAAAGGAATAGGGTATAAACTCCTACAAATTCTTCCACAACTATCGGAGACCTTAATCATCATTACAAGGAAATTCACAAAGAATCCGAGAAGAGAAACAGAATTAGAGTTTAATACAAACTCCTTGGAGGGGGGCTTTAGTGTTTTTACTAAAATGACCTTCCAAAAATGGCATTCATATGTGAAAAATTTTGGTCATAAACATCATCTCTAGATACTAGATCAACACATTAAATCAATACAAATATAACAAGTGTTAAAACGAGATCAAGCCTCCAAGAATATGATGTTTAATATAATGCAGGAATCCAAGAGCCACAACAGTTGTATTAGGATATGATATGACATCAAGATAGCATAATGAAGAATATATATATATATATATATATATACCCTGAAAGTAAAATGAATTTTCAACAACTACTAGTACTACTATTCCTTTTGGGAGCAACGTGCAACAAATTTCAACTTCTAGGGAAATCATCTAGCTGAAAAATGTACATATGCAAAAATAATCTGCCTATGTCTATATTCTAATGCCCAAATGATCAGAGAAGGATATTATAATGTACATGCTTCTTCTTGAGGTCCACTTTTGGCCCAAGAATTCCAGCCCCCCCTCCTGTCAAAATACATACCTTCACTAGCTTCTGATGCATTTGCTGGTCCATTAGACATAGTGGTTAGTTTTTCGCCTGTGCCGGCTGAAGTCTGAGACGAACCTGAAAGTAAGGCCACAACCCTCAACCTTGCACTTGTATGGCCGCTCACCAGTATGTACCCGGAAATGTTCAGTTCTTGCCCAAGCCCACTTAAATGTCATTTTGCAGCCTTCCCATGTGCATTTAAGAGGTCTGTCATCGTCGTGAACACGCTGATGTAACATGGCATATTTGTGTGAGTTGAACTTCTTCCCACAACCTTCAACATGACATCGGTTGCGCTTGTGTGTTCCTAGCTCCGTCTTTGTCTTGAAACTCATTTTGCAGCTTTCTATATTACACCTGTGACGCCCTTTCTTTTGCAGGCCTTTATTATTCTCACGAGGGACTGAAGCTTTGCTTACCATCTTATCTACTGCTGTTTTTCTCTCAATCTCTTTCTCAATATCAAGTTGATTTTCAGGACCATCTCTTTTGGCCCTCGGCCTTAAGCCTTCGCATGGACTTCTAATGAACCCTCCAAAATCATGATCAACTTCATTTAACATGTCTGCCTCTCTCTTCCTTTTTCTTCGAGCTTTAACATTATGCTGTGATTGTGATGGGGTAGAGATGTTGTCATCCCACTCCAGGTTCTCTAATGAAGAGATACTGTCCTTAATGTCATGCAGTTGGTCATGAGAATCTGCCTCCTGTGTTTTATATGGCACCGCCCGAGCATTGCTTGATATGAGTACTTCTTTAACATCTCCACTTGTCTGCTTTTCTTCTTGCAATTTTCCTTCCCGAGTTGAATACTTCGACAGTCTACTAGTAGTATCATGTTTATCCACCACGGTAGTTTCCATGTGTACATGATGTATGCACACAGAAGCCTCATCATTGTCATTAATAACAGAGCATGAATTTCCAGGGACAGAAGCCTCTTCAGTCACATCTGCTTCACTTGGGGTGTTACGCTGTTCATTGGATTCATCTGTGAGAAGTACATCACGTGCCCTGCTTCCTCCATTAATTTCAGTAATAATTTTGCTACCTTTAATGGCTCCAGTATCCTCAGGACTACATATCATAAGATCAGCAGAAGCAGAAGAGCTTTTAGAGTCATCTTTGTGAACATTTTTTTCAGCTACCAGATTCTCAGACAATTCTTCAGAATGATGGAATGTTGAATCACCTCCATTGTTCTTCTCGTCCAGCTGATTTAAAGAAGAATCTCCAGGAGCTTCAATATGTTGAGGAATTAAGGGGCTGATGGCAAGTGAATCTACACCTTCTGATGTAAAAGGATTTCTAGCTACTTGATCTCCATCCTGCTTTGCAGGTATGCTACCTGAGGGTAAAGAAGTGGAATGTGAAGGACCATTTCCAGCATGTTCGCCTCGAACGGGGGTATTTTCAGATCCAAGACCAAACTCTCCGTTGGGGTTATCACAGCCAACAGTAGGCTCTCTAGAAGGGAGACTATCTGTATCTACAGAAGCCTTCATAACTTCCTGATGACACGACACAAATCTATATTTCTTTCTATAATAGTGAATAATTGGTCTATCTTCTTTTCTACCCCTTTCAGCATCAGCCTTTGCCCCTGATTCTTTAACCTTCTCGGTTTGCTTGCTTAAAGATGGTTTCTTTAAGCTTGGGGGAACTGAATTCCGTATTGATCGTGGTCTCCTAGATTCCCACTTCCATGAATTTGAACCCAGAACGGCATCAGAAGGTAGCCCATCTAAGCCCAATGCATGCTGCACCTTCTGCAAATTTTTCCTCATCTTCACACAATGCTGTAAATTAATACACAACTTTGAAGTCCAATCTTGTGTTGATTCGTATTTTTCTTGATTGTCAGTGGCCTGATCAATCATGCACAGGTCTTCCTGGGATGCACTATCTAGTGGAACCTCTTTAAAAGTAAAAGGGCTGCCAATTTCCTCAGCAACAACTGCAGCATGTGCTTTTATTTTTCGAAAATCTGCAATATGTGAAAAATGAATATATTAATCTGCGGGGGAAGAAAGAGAGAGAGGACTGCTCCTGCCAGGAAAAAGAAGGAGAATGGGGTAATTAGAGAAAATGTTGGGGAAGGTAGAGAGGGTGAAAGAGGAACAACTGAAGAAGATCAGGAAGGGGATGATGCATTCATTCATTCTTCTAATAACAAGCCAGAGCTAGCAAGTGGACAATTACCTGAATGACACAACCCAAGGACATTAGCTCCACCTCTCGAACACAACAGATCCACAGTTTGAATTGCATGTTCCAGGCAGAAAACTCGTGGTCTCAAAGACCTAATAGAAAGATTCCACTGCTTTCCAGGTGTGTTTGCTGAAGACCCCATGGCCTCCTGTGAAGATAATGAATGACCAGTTCCTGGAAATCGAACCTTCACAGGAGAACTGATAGATTGGATCAACTCAGCAGATGAAGAGGCCTGATTTGAAGGATGAAGAAGATTCATCCCACTGGTATCTGCAACTGTCAAAATTAAATATTTTTCAAGTTCTACCATTGGAAATACCATTGATCTAAGGTTTTGAGGTTCTTGTAAAAAAGAAAACAACTCAATTTCCAAAAATGCTTCAATCTGATGTTTTATGCATTTCCAATCTTTATCCAGTATTACATCAAAGAAATGCTGTATTCTAAATTTCACGAAAGATTGCATATGTGGGTGTCAGTTGGATTCAGTTGATACATACATCACTGATGAGTTCAATTGATAGGCTTTACATTGAATATGAACAACTTCCATGTATCACCTTCAAATGTTTTAGCTTGGGTTGGGTAGCAAGTGGAAAAATAGAAGGTGATGGAGAAGACATGTGGCGGTAAATGACACATATACGAAAGTAAAAGGGCAATAGAAGTCAATAAGGAGGGGTGCGACACTTCCTTTGCATTAATGTTCCTTCCCCTCCCAAATTGGAGGGGCTAGGAGGGAGAGGAAATGATTCAGAAAAGATAAGCATTAACAACAAGATTGATCACATTCTTTTCACTTTTAAAAGATTAAGAGAGAAAGAGGGAAAAAAAAGCAGATAAAGTACATATTTCTCCTTTGTCTGGCTCCCTTTGCACTCCCATTACCCCTGAACAAACAACAAATAGGTAAAAGAAAATAATTCCCTTAGCTGAAGTATATGCTCTTCCCTCCCATCTGGAAACAAAACATCAAGAAACTATAACTAAAAAGAGAGAGAGTAATGTAACAGAAACCCCAAATTAAGAGGAGAGGAAAAAAGAGCAAATCAGAGGCAGCATATATGGAAGCTTTATACTACATCAAAATGCCAAGACAAGTTGTTAATACTTACTAGAAAGATAATACAATCATTATAGACCATCCAAGATCTATAAAATCAGATTAGGCACTGAACAGAGAGGGAATGCTTCAATATTCTAGACAATCAGTTCAGTCATTTTGTAACCAATAAAAGCATATTTTTATTCAAATAATGCCTTGCATTATAGGGCCTACCAAAAAATAGTTACAAAAATAAGGCAGGTAGAGGAGAATGTGATCATGAAGAAATCATGTCCACCAGGAAAGGGAAAAAAAAAAAAAAAAAAAAGGTCAAAATCTGAGCTTAATACCTTTAACAAATTCCTCAACCTGACCACTCAGGGCCAGGGATTGAGAATCCACAGCTTCCAAAATGCTGAATTGTTGAATCATATCTGTGTCCTCAGCTAGGTCTAGTGATGCTTGCTCAGTTGGTTGTACAACAGCCATAAATGGAAAACCAAGAATGCCACAGGCAACACAGGGTAATGTCCCAGAATCAGCTTGATATTCATACAGTAAATGATCAGCATCATCCACATAAAAGTCATTAAGATTATCCATGTAACAGTTCATTTGAGAATAAAGGTCCTGAGTTGGGTAGTCCTGAGATTGATCCTTCTCATCTGATGTCATGGTGATGGTATCAATTTTACTGCAGGGCTCAGGTTGTTTACTTGAAGATGGCAGCAAATCCAGGTCCCATATCACTACATGATAAGAGGAGTTTTTCTTAAGAAGAATGCTTAATAGATGGTTTTCCTTCAAGATATCTTCAACAAATGCTTTTTTCACTGAGCGCTCTCTTTCTTCCTTCTGACGATCTCTCAAACGAGAACTCCGTGCTCCTGGAAGTAGGGATCTAGGCACTCTGTCACAAAAATATTTAGCAAGCTCAGAATACGTATGAAATTAGAAGAGTTAAGTTAATATCTCCATTAGCATTAAGGAAACAGTGCAAGTATGGTGATAGAGAAATATATGCGGTTGCAAGTTAACGACCAAAATATGTGGAAGCTTCAATATGTATTTGTTACTATTGAAACATGCACGAATATAGATTTCACCATTTTTTTATACTTCCAACATCCATTTAGGGAGTACCCAAGCACATAGATTCATCTCAGGAAATGCAGAGGTATAATAAAGTTAAGAGCTATTAACTTAGACCTTTATTTTAGCTCTCTCCATTTAGTGCTCGCCAAACAATACACCACTCAGAACTATAAAACATTGAAATGGAAAAGGAATTCCACTATTTACAAGTTGCAACATGCAAAACATCAGAACTTGAAGAGCAAAGACATTGAAAATGACCATAAAACTGAATCTTAAGGACTCAAATAGCAATTAAGATATTTTATTACACGTGTTACAAAAGCACACCTTGAAATAAAAGACATTGTCAACAAGTATAACAGCTGTTGATGAGAAAGCATGGGCAGATAATTCATAGCAGCTCTACGAACAGCGGCTTCTTTGGCTATTGAAAGCCACATAGGAGTGGCAAAATTTGCAGCTTCTCCACAATTAAAACCTAAATATAAGACTTGACTAAATAAGAAAACAATAGTTGAATAAGACAGTAAAGGAAATGAGTTGCAACTAGATATGTAGTAACTCAACTCAGCAAAATAAGGACATATAAAATTGCATGCAATCATCAGTCCATATCATGGGATTTCTTACCAGAAATATTCCAAATTACTGGAGTATTGCCAAATAAGATCTACTTGTTTATATATATATATATATATGCATTTATTTAACTATTAAGTTCCACTTAATGGACATCTGAGACAGATGCCACAGCATATACCATAATGGCTCACAGCATCCTGCATCAAATGGATGACAGCACTGTCAAGGGCGATAGGCGCCTATCATGACAATAACATAAAAATGAACTTTGCTAAAATGACTACCTGTCACATAAAAAGATGCTCATGAGAGTTGAATTTGTTAAGGGCCAGTATATTAAACTGGGTCTGATTTGTGTCTGTTGTACTTTGGAGTATGTTACTGAAAACAATGCATACACAAACTGTGAAGTCAGCTAAGTCACACGAATTCTAAGCCTTGGAGAAGTTCCATTTGCCTTATTTTTCATCGTCCTATTTTCTTGAAGTATTAACCTTGGATGCACGACAAACAAATTCTGGATAAATACTAGTGCACAAAAATTTAAAGCTCTTACCGTGGCTGAATCCCACATGATAAGCCCTAGGGAAAGTCACCACAAATTCACCAGGGTTTTGGATGAGCCTAATAATGATAATCAAGTGAGAGATTAGTAGGAAATGATTAATTGATATTAGTTGGTACAATGTTCCAATACATGAAATCCTACCGAAAGATCAATTGAACACCATGAAATAATTTTAATTTCTCATCATATAAGAGTTACAAAATAATAAAAATATTAAAACACACATAAAAATATTTCAGAAGGACCACCCACCTACAACACGGGATTCCTGATGCAACAACAATTTCTGGTGATAAAAGGGTAGTCTTCTCACCCAAGAGGGAAAGCGCATCTGAAATTTTATAGAGGAGAGATATTAGAAGAATTTTAGAACTAAGGAGTAACTGAAATTACAGATAATTTCCTTCATGGATGCTAACTGTAGACCTAAACTTCCAATCACCGAAAAGGTTAAAGATAAGTGCAACCAGTAGCTTGCTTCTTATGCACAAAGTTCTAAACATCAAGAACTGTTATTCTCCCTTAAGAGTTTTAAAGACAGACAAAACTAGCTGACCTAAGCCTAAACAATTTACTAGTCTTGTTACCTACATCTAATTTCTTGTATATGAGCTTAAATTTTGTTAGAAGGGAAAAAGGGCTGGGATGCTAGGAAAAAAAAATTTACCCTAGTCTTAATAAGAAGAAAATACAAAGCAGTTTACAAGGGAGGAAAGAGCTAAAGATTAACAGAAGCAGTTAACCATTCAGAAATTGAAGAATGGACAGTGTGCAACAGAATCATTGACAAGTGTTCATAAAGAGTAATTTTATCTAATTAACCAAAATTAGAGTTGCCATTAAACACAACATGCACACTTCTCGTGGTATATTAAAATTCTGTAATCTAGGTAGGCACCAAACTAAACCTACCGAACAGCAGAGAAAAAAAAAATGTGACGCATCATGGGTTTATGATCTCAGCACTCTCAGCATTCCCATCCATGAGTCCACTTATTTCCTTTTACTTTCATATTTAGAATTGGATATACTTTTAGAACTTCTGACAAAGCAAATGCAAAACTATTATCCATTTCCTAAAATGACTGAAGACATAGAGTAGAACAGAAGTCCTCAACTGTTCTTTTTCCATATTATTTAAATCTTATAAATCTAGAACAAAATGTAAGGACAAAGTTATCAAGGGTGGTAGCTGCACTCAAGGTGCTTAGAGCCCTCATATTAGCCTCAGTGAAAGTTGGAAAAAGGCGCTTGCAGTCTCACTTGAGTACATTAAGCGGCACATGCATATATATATGTATACTTAAAATGTAACATAATAAACTCAAGAGGTTAATAATTGTATTAAATAAGCAGATTTAAGCGTAGAGGTTAACAATATAGATCTATGATTCTATAATCTCTTCAAAAGTCTAAATATGTTCTACTAATTGAGTTTGATAGAATTTTCTTCCATTTTAAAGGTAATAGTTAAGTTTTAGAGATTTTATAAAATACAATTTGGCCTTTGACTGACTTTTATCTGTTATTCTCAAGGTAGTAATTAAGATTTATTCAGTAAGGCTTTTAGACTTTTGCAGCACAGAATATTAGCCGAAGATCCAACTTTTAGTCAGGAACATTAAAGGGCAAAATAGCACACACTTGACTAAATAAGCGTCCTCTTAAAATAGCATGAACCTACATTACCTAGGTGGGGCACCTTGACAACAATGTATAAGAAGCTAGCAGTTCTTACTGAATGTTATCTTAATCACCATTATGGCAATTAAATAGGATAAAAAGAATATGCCTAAAACAAAATGCAAAGGCAGGTGACTGCATGAAACCGTCAGGTGATTTAACAGTTACTAATAATATCTATTCAAGCATAAAATGACATCAACTTAATCATTTAGCGATTTATAATATGGGAAAAGTCTCTGCATACCTATATGGTCAGTATTGTCTCCATAAGCATGGCGCCGAATAGCCTCTTCAAAAGTGAATGCATAATTTCCTGGAACTGCATACCATGTCTTTGGGGAGCCCATATGAAGGTAATTCAAGCTGTGGAGTTCATGATCTTCAACATGCCACGCAAACCAGCTGAACAGCATTCCAATATAAACCATAGGAGAAGTAACACCAGGAATATCATCTGGCATGAAACGCGTCAGTGACCCAGGTGACCTTGCAATTACTTGCAAATTCCAAGGACTATTTGCAAGCTTCCAGCCAGCAGTTCCAACCATCTCATTATCAGCAGGCAAGCCCTTTTCTGTCGAAATAGTTCCAGACTGAGCTGTTGGAGAGCAATTTGAGGTGGAGGCCAGTCTACTTGAGTTGGTTACTTCTAGATCCTTGTGCACATTTGTGTTATATTCTTCTACTTGATCATTCTTACTGCTGGAACTTTCCCTGTTATTTCTATCAAAGGTTCCCCTCTTTCTTCTCCGTCTCCTTTTCCTATGAAGATATTGAAATGATTCCTCTGGCTCTCCGAATCCAGATCCAGGCACGTCATTTGCATACTCCACATATATGGGCTTCTCAGAAGTGGCTTTCCAAAACATTGCCTCTATAACCAATGGGGACACTTCCTTCACCGTATTTAATTGACTCTTGGCAAAAGTTTTTGACTTTGTTTCAAAGTGATCCAATGTATAAGTCTCTCCGCTCTGCCATACTTGCCTAGGACCTCCCATAGAATGACTCTCAACTTCCCCCTTTACCCTCTTCCCACTCTGCCCTAATTCTTGCTGCCTGGTTGTAAAAGCAGCCCTTATCTCCCCACCTCCATTCTCAGAGTTCGTCACAGAACCAACATCTACATCAGAACCCAATTCAGGACACTTGGCAAGGGTCCTATTTAAATTATAAAGAACATACTTTTTTGAAGGCTTTGGCAGTGGTGGAATCACCTTACAAATACCAAAAGCACTAGCTTCTTTCTCTATTTTAGATATATAAGCAATTGGGTCTGCAAACTCAGTATCTGTTGGCCGAAATTCAGGTGCAAAAGGCAACCCTTGTAGCCATTTGGGTACTTCCACAGCCTTCATCACAGTCCCAAGTTCCAATACTACATATACACGGCTAAAGTCAAACACAAAAACACAACAAAAACCTCAACCACGCTATAAAAATGAAATGATTAAACTTCAATTACAATAAACATAAAATACCACATTGCAATTCTAGATATCCAAACCCCAGACTAACAACTACTTACAAAAGAATTCTTGAAGACTTCCTGGTATCAATTTGAACAAATAAAATAATGTCATTTAACCAAAGTTTAAATTTTTAGAAACAATGCAAAAGACAAAAATAATTAAAAGAATGGTCAGAAATTGGTGAATTATTGAACCTGTAGCTTCTATGGCGAATTATTCATCTTCAAAGTATGAAAAGAAAAAAAAAAAAAAAAAAAAAAACTGATACCTTACCTAGGTTTTCATTGGAACTGGTTTTGGGAATGAATAATATAATTTTGAGGTGCGCAGAATAGAAAATTTAGACGGGTTTTTCTTAACGTGTGCTACGGATTTATGACGCACTGTTGAATCGACTTCTCAGGCTGAAGCCGTACGATTATTCGGTGGACCCATCGTTTTTCGGATTGCGGTGCGCTGTGTTCTACCTGCGCATTTTAGCGAGGCCGGACCGCTTGCTGGGTGGCGCCATTTTAATATACAGAAGCAAGTGTTTCTGTTTATTTATTTATTGTACTTCTAATTACTCCCATCTCCATAAAAATTGACATATTTTAATTCACTCCATAAATTATTATACAATTTAGAAATAAATTTAAGATTATTATTTAACATGTTATATATTCCCTTATACTATGTAATAATAAAATTCGAAAAAAATTAATATTTTGGTTGTTTTTAAATATATTTTAAAATTTATAATATGTAAGTTATAAGTGAAGCGACTACCAAGTGAGTTACATTTTATTGACTGTCCTATTGTATTTATCACTTTAGTTATATTTATTCAAATATTATATAATTATTGTAGTAAATTTTCTATATTTAAATGACTTTTTGATTGATTTTCTAGTAGGCTATCTAATCAATCATTTGTTACACTAATTATATTTATTGAGGTATTTATTATAATTAGATTAGTATTTAGAAAAAAAATTATTTTCCAATAATAATAATTATAACACATGCAAAAACATCATTTAGGATAATAAAAAGGGTAGAAAATGGACTTGAAAATTTTCATATGATTATATAGTGAAACTTTTTATTGTCCAAAATTATTGAGTCAATATTAGTAACTCTAGGAGATTGGTGAATTTTTGTCTCAAACAAATTTATGTTTGGTAAATTAGTCTTAAAATATATATATATATATTTTCACTATCAAAAGTTTTTAAATTTAACAGTTTGTGTGATTCTAATCAATTAAATAAAATATAATTAAGTCACTTTAGATGAAATATCTGCAAATTTAGAGTAAAAAATGTGGCGACATTCATTCACAAAATATTACCGAAAGGGTAAAATTATATTTCAAGTAAAATGACTTAATTACATTTTCCTTTTATTTAGTAAACTACATAGACTTTTAAATTTTGACAAAATTCGTGAAGGAGACATTAATGAATTTGGTCCTAAACAAATTTATTTTTGGAAGTTAAGTTTTAAAATATTTTTTTCACGTTTAAAGTTTCAATTTTTTTTATTTAAGAAAATTAAGGTTCTTCTTTAGAGATTATGTCTAATTTTTTTTTTTTAAATTCAACAACTTGTGTGATTCTAATCAATTAAAGAAAATATAATTAAGTTACTTTACATGAAATATCTGCAAATTTAGAGTAAAAAAGAATTGCGACACTCATTCACAAAATAGTATCAAAAGGGTAAAAAAAAAAAAAGAAAGAAAAGATTAATGAAATGATTTCTTAAAAGGTGAAGAATTTATTTCAAAAAACTTTCAGCCTAATCTTTTAGTGAAGTTTGTATATTACTTTTGTAATTTCATATTAAAATTAGTTTTTTTTTTTTTTAAAAAAAAAAACCTAAATATTTTATTGATACAAATTTTTTTTTTAGAAGATCATAATAGTTAATTTAAAAAATTATTATTAGAAGGTAATAGTATTTAATCTTTTAATCTATTGTTGGATTTATTATCATATATATATACACACACTTAGATATACATCTCCCCTGCATATATTATATATAAATATATATTTAACAAAAATTATTTAATTTTTTTATCTTGTTATTTGTTTAATGTATTCATTTTTCTTTATTTATAATTTTTATACAAATAACATAATGTTAAAAAAAATTATTTGTGCAGATAATAAGTATATTTAATAAGCTTGGTATAAATATATTTAATAAGAAAATTCATTTAATATTTAAGTAGTTAATTATATTGATATTTGAATTGAGTACTGTTATATACTTTAATACTTTTAAATGCAAGTCTTATTATTTTTTAGTGATAAATTTAATATAAATATGTGTATAAAAGTGTCAAGTATCTAATACAAATAAAAGAAATTATATTATAAATGAGGAATTATATTACTTTTGTTACGATTATTAAAATATAAACTTCAAATTGTTAAAAAAAAAAAAAAAACCTAAATTGTAATAAAAATCGTAATAATTTTTTTTTTTTAAGTTACAAAGAACATATACTTAATTGTTGCTTATATAAGTTTTAAATTCAAAATAAATAATTTATATATATAAAAGAGGATAAAAACAAAAATTAGAAATATAAAATAAATAATTTTTTTGTTATATAATATTTTTTAATTAAAAATAAATACACAATACAAATTGAAATAAAAAGAAGAAAGTGAAAATATTTTTTTTTAAAAAAAAAATCAAAATCAAAAGTCATTAATTTAATTTAAACTTGTTTAGTCATGAAGACTTTAAGACAAAAAAAAAAAAAAAAAAAAAAATGTCATTAAAAAATAGAATTATATATGTAGCAAATAAATTTAAGAATATGAAAAAAAAGAATTAAGAGTTAAATATATAAAATTATACATAATTATATCATTAAAATTATTATGTGAAGGATAATATATATATATATATATATATATATATACGCGCAAATTTTCAGAATAATATCCATAAAATAGATAAAATTAGGATTCAAACAAACACCAACATGCATGGATAGAAAAATATTGATAATGAAAAGAATGCATCAACATAAAACTTGAATCCAAGTACATACATTAATGAAGCAAACTGCAGCTTACAAAATTGATTAGTCTATCCATACATTAGACATTAATATATATATATATATATATATATAGATGCTTCTCCAAAACTTTTGTGAAGAATTATTTAGGAAACTTGATAAATTTCTTGAATGAATCAATCAGTTTGGTTGCAGTAAGCCAAACAGGCTTGGGAGCAAACATCTAGGGTGGCGTTGCCAATGTGCATGCACGATGGCATACACTCTCTAGCACATTCTGGCAGAGCAACCATAGTTAAGGCGCTCAACAGAATCACCATCAAGATCGAAACAAAAATGGCCATTACGCTGACTGTCTTGTTACTTGCCATTTTTTTTTTTTTTTTTTGATTTTAGTTTTGCTTCGATCTTGATCTTGATCTAGATCTTTATCTGTCTTTCTTTCTGCTAAGATGATAATTTATAGATACGAAAGAATATTTAAGAAGAGAAAGTGTGGTATATTTATACACCAACTATTTATTGGTTAGGAGACAAATAAGGGGAAACCTGAATTACACATTGATTTTTTTTGAGGCCGTATTTCAATATTAATGGTTAAGCTTTGATATCTTTTTCCAATGTCAAAGAAGTAAAAATAAACAAACAACCCAATCTCACAAATAAACAGAAAACGGGAGGGAGTATTGTTTAATTCCCTATTGTTGGTTGATTATTTAAGTTCAATATATTAATAATGTGAGAAGATCAAAAGTTTAAATAAAATAAAATTTTAATGATTTGAAAGAAAAACTTTAAATAGATTTATAAATATATAAAATAAAATTAAAAGAAACCAATATGACAATATATATGTACACATTATATCCTCCAAAACAGGCACTTATTATTAACTTTACAGAAGAAATACAACATAATGAGTAGAAAGATATATCTGATCAGTAGCAGTTTGTTTATTCTGATGCAATTAAGATGTACAAAACAAAAAAAAAAAAAAAAAACTTCAACAAGAGGAGAGAAGAGATTTAGCTATTCTGGTAACATTTTCTTCTGTAAAACCATATTTTTTAAAAGTATCCAAATATGAAGCACTTGCTCCAAACTCATCTACTCCAAGAACCACTCCTTCTGCTCCAACATACTCCCTCCAGCCTAACGGTGAGCCGGCCTCGACACTCAGTCGTTTCGAGACGCTTCGTGGAAGAACAAGCTCTTTGTACTGCTGAGGTTGTCTGTCAAAAAGTCTCCAGCACACTAACGAAACGACTCTCACTCTCCTTCCTTCTGTTCTCAGGACACTGGCACTTCCTTCGCATAGACACAGTTCTGATCCGGTGCCCATAAGTATGATTTCTGGTAACTCTTTGCCAGAGTTGTCACTGACTATGTATCCACCTCTCTCTACTGCATCTGTGGACGTTCCTTCAACATTGGCAGACACTTTTTGCCTTGACAATGCCATTAGACTAGGTACATCTCTACTGCCAATAGCTACCTTATATGCTCCAGCAGTCTCGTTGCCATCAGCAGGTCGGAAAACCAGAAGGCGTGGAATTGCACGTAGGCCAGCTAGCTGTTCTACTGGTTGGTGAGTTGGTCCATCTTCTCCTAGACCAATAGAATCATGAGTCATAATGTAGAGAACTCCAGCATGACTCAGAGCAGATAGTCTGATGGAGTTCTTCATGTAATCTGAGAAAATAAGGAAAGTTGCAGCAAATGGTATTAAACCACCACCGTGCAATGCAATGCCGTTTGAAATTCCAGCCATTGCATGTTCTCGCACTCCATACCTAATGTTCCTCCCCTTATAATTAGTCCACTGAAAATCTTCATAATCATGAAGATAAGCTTTATTAGAGGAAGCCAGATCTGCACTTCCGCCGATTAGTCCTGGAAGCACTTTAGCAAGCTGGTTCAAACACTTCTCAGAATATCCTCGAGTGGCATCCACAGGGTCTGACACTGACCAACTCTGCTCAAAATCATCACACAATAGGATAGTGCACATTCATGTAAGCAAAAATTTCATGATAAAAAAGAAGAAAAATAGAAAAAAAGAACAATATATTACCATAAATGTAACAACAGATACACTCACACCCTTCAAGAATGCAAGTATGTTCAAGTGAACAGTAGTAATCAGCCAGATGTTGAAGTATAGGATTTGTTCCTATGTTCAAGATTGATACATAAGCAACTTAAGACTGGTTTCCTTAACCAGACGTCACCTAACAACAAGGTTCCAGTGTTGCAACAACCAAATTATGACCTTTACTTGCTAGTAAGGGGCAAAGTTTTAGAACAACATTTTTAAAGAGTTCAGTGGACTTCCATGATCATAAATTTTTGTAACTTGAGTAAAGATTTCAAAAATAAGTAGCTTGGACTGGTGATGAATCTGATAGCAGCCGTATCAGTACGAAGTCTGTCATGATTTTTAGTTTATCTGTGCAGTTAGATATTCTTCCATGCATGTTTCTGTTTATGATTGCACACTTAACTAGGACAAGATACCTACAAATTAAACTCCAAGAACCAAAGTGGAGATGATTCACCGGTAATGAGTTTTCCCAGCCCGGAACAATTCCTCCAGAAAGAAGAGCTTCAAATTCTGCAGCCTCGTTTGGATATTTGCTTCGGTAATCATACAACTTGGAATGCCACTCTGTCTCCAGCTTTTCTGCATAATCTGCCTGACTTTGCATTTCCCTAGAGAAAAATATTATTGATTTCTACAGTTTTGAATTATGAAGTAAAGAGAAAATATCTTCCAGAACCCATACCTATATAGCATGGGAATGACATTAAATGACTCGTGATCTTCCCATTTAACACTTTGTTTCATTTGCTTCACATCATTGTCCTCAAAGATACCATGGTGAGCTTTTGAAGTTCCTTCCTTCTTTGACAGTTTCCCAATACGAGTCTTTACCTGGATAACAATGAAAAGTTAGCAATAGAATGAACATATGAAAAATTCACAACAATTCAGAACTATCTTTCCTTTATTGAATATAATGTGACATACCCTGATGAAAGTTGGTCTTTCAGAATCATGGGCTGAGAGAAGTGCTTTCTTAAATGACCTCAAGTTCCCTTTAGTATTATCCACTGTGATTGTGTTCCATCCAAGAGCCTCAAACCGAGCTGATACATCTTCAGAAAATGCTAGATCAGTAGTACCATCAATGGTGCAATGATTATCATCGTAAATTAATGTTAGCTTCCTCAGCTTCCAGTGCGCAGCAAGCGATGCAGCTTCGTTTGCTATGCCCTCCATCGCGCACCCATCTCCCATGATGCAATACCTAAAATGACAATGTGAAATTAAGGTTTCAACAACACCATTGCTCATAAAAGACTGCTTGAATTAAAGAAATCTAGTTGATCAATATGCTTACGTCCGATGGTTAACAATTTCAGCATCAGGTTTATTGAATCTTGCAGCTAAATGTGCTTCTGCTAGTGCCAGACCAACTGCATTGGCTACCCCTTGCCCAAGGGGACCTGGTTTTAAAAGAATGTGATAAAAAATAACACAAACATTAAAACAAACAAACAAAGTCCACTGATGTAGACAAAATTTTCATTTTTTGAAACTCTGTCATACTCTTTAAATTCAATGCTTATTAATATAGTTACAGAATCAGCTAATATCACAAATCTTACCGGTTGTGACTTCAATTCCCTCAGTTAAAGTATTCTCTGGGTGACCCGGGGTCTTGCTTCCGATCTTTGTTAACCGTTTGAGTTCTTCAATCTGGACAAAAACAACTGTAAATAAACACGAACTCTTTCTCTCTAAAAAGTTTTAACAATGCTCAAAGCAGAGTATGCACATTTACAGTACTTTTTAGGTGCATAATATACATCTTCGGTCTTCACAGTACTTTTTAGGCATAATATTTGATCTTACGGATATTCAAATTATTTCAGTTTCAATCTTTGGGCTAAACAGATATTGAACTGCAATAAGAACAGTAGTGGTTTGTAATTACCATCACTCGTTTCATAAGTTTAAAAAATTGGGGGGAAACCCTAAATCGGAAGACCAATTGCAACTTGCAAGATACAAAGAATAAATAACATGATAATTTTACTAAATTTCAGCAAACAAGCGCCGGAATATTGCAGATTACAGTAAATGTACGGAGTCCCCCCCTCAAAATCAAGGATATATGTATGTACCTGAACAGACTGAAATCCGGCAAGATGAAGACAAACATACTGAAGCAGACATCCATGTCCAGCACTCAAAACAAACCTATCCCTATTGAACCATGTGGGATTTCTCGGATTATACCTCATAACATGCCTGTACAAATAATACCCAATTTCTGCCATCCCAAGTGCCATACCAGGGTGACCAGCTCGTGCTTCTTGTACCGAATCCACTATCAGCATCCTAACATTGTCCACACATCTCTTGTCCACCAATTCTTGAAATTCATCATCATTAATATTTTCCCAATCTTGATTCGACGAAGTTTTTTCAGATGGGAATGCTCTCTTGAGCTCTTCTTTCCACAAAAGCTTATAATCAGAATCATCAATTGATGAAATATTATAACCCGAATCATTAAAGTGCTTTTCCTTATTATCAGCTTTCAGACTACAGTGACAGATTAGAGATCTCAAAGGTAGCAGTTTCTTGGTGGCGGCTCTGTCCGGAAGAAGAGGTGGAAAAGGCCGGAGGAGAACAGAGGAAATGGCCATGATTATAGATTAATGTACAATGAAAAAATGGTGAATCATCATTACTATATATATATATATATATATATATATATAGGTTGGTGGATTTCGACCGAAAAAGATTTCAAAGAGTTTGAATATTTGGTTGGTGATGGACAAAGTAACACAGAACACGTAGAAAAGCATGCAGAGGCGTGACGTTGCAACATACCAAGGAGTAAATGCCAGGTATTCCAATACTTGTGGCTCTCTCATTTGCATTAATTTTTTTTGGGGACACGTAGTCTTAAAATATTTTCATTTTTTCTTTACAGGTGTTTTTATTTGTGTAAATTATTAGTTGATTTAGTTATAAAAATGTAATTTTGTTTTAATATTAATCTTAATGTTATGATTATGTAATCTATCGAATAATTATTATTATCCTTTAATCTCGAGATCAACCAACAAGTCAATTATTCTTTAATTTTGAGATCAACGAGTTAATTAATACAGAGTAATATGTGTCACTCATGATGTTTATCTATTTTCCTTCTTTTACCTCTATAAATAATCCTTTGTAAAGATACGAAACGACTGATAGAATTATAATAATATTTTATCTATATTTCTCTCTTTTTATTTGATAATAACTTTCATCGTCAAATTAAAATACAAAAGGATAATATAAATACAAGATCAATAACACATTTATTTATGTATCATATTTATGGACATGGTAATGATTATTTGTTTTAAACAACACTATTCTAAAATATAATCTAGAATCACATGAGTATTCATATTTTTTTTAAACTCGAAATCTTCATTCACTAATTTAGAGGATTAATTTATACACAAGTCTTTATAACTATAATACATATACATTTGAAATGCGTATCTAAATAAGAAGAGTTCTGCTAAAATGTGAATACTTAATTACTAGCGGTAAAAAATCAAGATGAAGATAAAAGCAGGTAATAAAACAATATATCTCATCCTGTTGAAGGCTGGGGAGAAAAATTGACAGAAAAAAAGAAGAGAAAGAAGGGAAGTGGAGGATGAGGATGAGGATGAAAAGTTGCGATGGGAAGAAGATTTGTAGCCATTGGTGCTGGATCCAAGAACCTGTGTGCAGTAACTATCGCAGGAATCTTGGCAAATGCTGACAGTGGCACCTGAAACACGCATGCATGTGTGCATGCAATCTTGAATACATATCGGTGACAATGCCGCCTCCACCGTCATCTGACCCTTCATCAACGTGGAAATGATGAACAAGAAAACAGCGGCGGTGGCGGTGGTGGTGGCGACATTCTTGGTTGACATTTTTATTTTTATGTTTGTTAATTAATTTTATTATTTATCGCAGTATAATTATATTAATAGGAAGAAATTTTTTTTTTTTTTTTTTAAAAAGGACTGATTAGGAGAAAATTAAGGAGAAACATACACGGGTTATTTGATTGGTCTTCTAATACTTCTGAAGTAAAGAAATTAATGAGAACCATTGGCTGCTTTTTTTTAAATTATTGTTATATATATATATATATATTTTTTTTTTTTAAAAATTTTTTCTTTTAATTTTCTCAAGTTTATCTGATTTTTATAACTTCATAATTTCCCCAACTTTTTATTTAATCAATTTATTATATATTTTAAGAGGTAATCATATATTGTTTATATTACATATATCAATTAATTTTTGTTTATTTTTATTTTTTTATTTCATTTTCATCTATATATATATTATTTTTTATTTTTTTTTTCTATGATAATTTTTATTTTTATTTTCTTATGCATTTCCTTGTCCTTCTCAACATTCAATTGAAGGAAAAAAAAATCATATTTAATTGCATAATCAATATATAAATATTTCATCTTTATATTTTATTTTTAATTAAAAATATTATACTATATTTCTAAACAACTTTAAAATAAAATAGATTTTGATTTTTTAAAAAATATTAATATATGATATTAATTTTATAATATTTTCTTTTAACTTCGTATTTAGATTAAATTTATCTTTAAAAAAATTATAACATACATATCTATATGTTGTTTATGTTGATTTTGTTTAACGTTTCTATTGATTGAATAATAATAATAATAATATTATTATTATATTATTATATGGTAATATTTTAAAAGTATTTTGATTTTTTTTTTTAAAAAAAAAGTATTTTGATTATTTATTAAAGGTTTTAAAATTTTTATTAATTTTAAAAAATTTTCATCCGAAAAATTTAAAATATTTTGATAAATAATAAATTTTTTTAAAAAGTAAACAACAAATTTTTACTTTAGTAAGTCATTTAAATACATGCGGAAAATATTTTATATCTAAACTAATATTTCTTATATTTTAAAAATTGATTATTTTCTATTGTAAAGTATGTTATATATAACTAAAAACAAAATATATATGTTTACTTTTAGTTTACTTTAGTATACATTATTATTTTAAATGATCAATTGACAATACAATTTTGTTGTCATTTCTACATGTATGTGTTAATTAATTTTGTTTACATATTATAAAAGTATTAATGAGAATAAATTAAAAAGATTGATTATTATTTATTTTTAATAGAATGGATTTTATTTATTTTTTTTAGTAGACATTTTTCCTCACTGTTTTATTTTTAAATATCTTCTCAAAAGACCTCGTACTAATGAACTAAGTTGAATACTTATATTCTACCTAATTTTTGCATGATTTTCATATGTGGGACTTGAGTTGATACCCCATCTCCAACAATTTTATATAAGACCTTAGATTAAAATATTAGAGTGATAATTTATAGTCTTCCAATCCTTTAGCTGGTTCCAAATGTCTATTTTATTTTTGTCATATCACTTTTTTTTTTTTTTTTGTCATGTTACTATTATATAGTCATTTCTATATTCAACCCGGTAGCTTGGAGGAGTTGGTGCGTGAACTCCTAATGCTTCCTCCAGGGCGGATGATCGAGGTTTCGAATCCCCTTGGGGTGGTTAGCGTCATGTTAAAAAAGCTCTGGTGCCTCAACCTTCGAGTAAGAGTTGAACTCTGCGAGAGCTCCGCAGGCCGAGTCCGGATTAGTCTCACCAAATAAGGTGGGGACATCGGGCGCCCCAAATGGCTATAAAAAAAATAGTCATTTCTATATTCAATTTTTTTTTGTGTGAAACCGGATCCGATTGTATTAAAACACAAAAAACAGGATATACATCGAGAGATAAAACAGCACCTAGACTATACAGTCAGCAAAAAAACTAAGAATCCCGTGACCAGGTTGAAAGGAGCTCCAAAACAGTGCGGAGACTTCTTTCAGCTAGGGCACCCGGTTCAAGCAAAAGAGGTGTGTAAAACCTATAAACATGATAGGACCAAATTTCCTGTATAGTCTGTCTAAAAATATATGTCCAATGTTGCATCCAGCTAGACTCATCAAAATTAGAATTCAGCTGGTCTTCAAACCAACAAACAACCTCGATAGGCCTGTAAAACTTACTCCAATAGCCATTCGGAACCAACTTTCCCCATACTGCCCTTGCAAACGGACAGTCCCGCAACACATGTAAAGTACTCTGCATTGGATAACCACATCTATCACACAAAGGCGACTCAATAATTCTCCGTCTCCATAACACTTCATTAGTGATGAACGCCTCATGCAGGCTAAACCACAATGTAAGTGAAGCCCGAGAAGGGCCTCGGAATTTCCAAATCAAACTCCAATTGAAAGAAGGGTTCACCACACGGTTACCTCGAAGTAATTGTCGAAGGGATTTGGTGGTAAAGACACCCGACTTTGACGGATGCCAAATTGGTTGATCCCATTGCTCCTCACCTTCCACCAGAGATAGCTGCTCAAGAAGAGATAAGATATAAGCAGGTAGCACCAATTCAAGTGACTGTAAATTCCAACCCTCCCCAGGCTTCCATAACGTTCCGACCGAAATATCCAGCAGCTGAACCGGTACTTGCCGAATCGCCACCGACTTCAGAGGTTGATCAATCAGCCAAGAATCCTCCCAAAAAAGCAGCTGGCTACCATTCACCAACTTCCAACGGACACTTTTCCTCAAAATCTCAGCATTCTGGATAATGCCCCTCCAAGTAGAAGACATTTGAGCAGTAGGCTTCGGGTTCCCGAGGCCTCTCCACCCTCCATACTTGTGCCTCAAAATAGAGCTGCTAAGAAGCTCGGGTTTAGACAGAAGGCGCCAACCCAACTTCCCCAACATCGCTTGATTAACCTTCCGTAAATTGGGTACTCCCAAGCCTCCAAAGGATCTAGGTGTGCATATTTTACCCCAACTTATCGTATGCAACTTTATCTCCCCATCCATCTCACCCCAAAAAAATTGTCTACATATGCGTTCCACCTCGTTGATGATGGCTTTGGGTAGGGAAACCGTTTGCATGGTATAAATCGGAATTGCCATTAAGGTAGACTGAATGAGTATCAGCCTAGCCGCACGAGAGAGACACTTCATTTTCCACTTTGCTAGCCTCTTCCGGACTCTATCCACCACAAACCGATATGTGTTCCTACTTGCTCCGCCCGTGTATAATTGGGACACCAAGGTAAGTTCCCAATATGGCCGTCATCCTCACTCCGAAACTGTGGCAAATTGTACCACGTAAATACCCGGGAGTGTTAGGAGAGAACCAAATGAGTGATTTGTTCCGATTAACTTTCTGGCCGGACTCCAAACAAAAGTTTTCCAAGACATGCTCCATACTTCGGGCTTGAGAAAAAGAGGCCTCACCAAACAGTAGTAGGTCATCCGCAAAGAACATATGAGACAAACAAGGACCTCGTTTCGCCATCCGAATCGGCTGCCAAGAGCCCTCACCAACATCTGAAGAAATCCTCTGGTGAAGCACTTCCATACATAAGACAAAAAGATAGGGGGAGAGGGGGTCACCCTGTCGAAGTCCCCGAGATGGTGTAAAATCCTCCAAAGCGGTACCGTTCCAGCAAACCCGTAATCGTGCAGAAGTGACCACATCCATTATCAAGCTGACTAGATGGCTCCTGAATCTCGTAATACCCAAGATAGCACGAAGGAAACCCCAGTCGACTCTGTCATATGCTTTCTCCAAGTCTACCTTCAATATCATACCCATCTGTCTACCCTTACGGAGTTTCAAAGAATGCACCAGCTCTTGAGAAACCTGAATGTTGTCTGTGGCGAGCCTCCCCGGTATAAAACTAGATTGACATTCCCCAGTGAGTTTGGCCATCATCGGCTGTAATCGGTTGGCCAGAATCTTGGTAATCAACTTCACAATAACATTACATAAATAGATGGGTCTGAATTGTGAGAGTTGTTCCGGGTTCTCCACTTTAGGCAACAGGCAGATCAAAGTTTCATTAGCTTCAAGAGGGATCCTACCCATCCGAAAAGCTCTTTTTACATACTCCACAATAGATACCCCCACTACCTACCATTACTTCGGAAAAAGCTTGGAGGGAAGCCATCCGGGCCAGACACCTTGTCCGGATTCATTTGGAATAGGGCTGCTTTAACCTCAGCCTCTGCCACTTCCCTATTTAACCATGACCGATCGGAATGGGAGAGTGTGGGAAATAACCAGCTTTGAGTATCCGCTGGAGAACACGGTTCCCTGGTATACAACCCAATATAATACTCCCTTGCCATCATCCGAAGCTGCCTCTCATCGTCCACCACATTCCCATCAGAATCTTTTAACCGAGTGACATAATTTCTGCGCCGTCGAATAACCACAGATCTATGGAATTTCCTGAATTATCTTAATTGATGATTTCTTAAGCCTTGAATTACATTAGCTCTAAACAAAGTTCAAAAGAACAGCAAAACAATTGAAGAAACTTTGCGAAGTAATGCTAGACATGTTAGAGATTGTGACTCGAATTTTAATTTTGATTAGTCCAAAAGTTTACAGTGCAACTTATTTTGTGAAAAAAAATGAGAGTATGAACTACGTTACTCAACATATATATATATATATATATATATATATATATATATATATATTTTTTTATTTTTTTTTCTCTCTCGACCAACATTACATTCAATGGATTCAACTACCGTTCTTGCACCTAGGGACCACGACCCTACTGTGAGAGCCAACAAAAAGTTAAGACAACAGGATCCCTCTTCTCACATGGATTCCACAAAAGATATGGAATTTACTTTGGATGAAAACCCCCAACCAGTGGAAGATTTTGAAATGTCGTATGAGTGGGGTAGAAAGACCTTTTCAGAGGCATTAGGAGGCAGGGCTGTCACTGAACCAGACTCTTCCCCACATCTCTACATGGGTGAGGATGATGAGGAGCGTTTTGAAGGAGTAGACCAACTTTTCTCTCGCTAGTAGTGAGGAGGAGTCTACCGATGATACGTCACCACGCCAAGTGGATATTCCCAAAGACAAGTACATGAGTTTGTTTAGCCCTTGGAGGGGTGCTTTGATATTGAAACTGCTGGGTAAAACCGTGAGCTATCGAGTTCCGCAACAACGTACATCGGATCTATGGGGGCTTAAATGGGGATATGAGCTCATAGACATGGAGAATGGTTTTTATCTTGCTAGATTTTTCTCTCGTGAGGATTATTTGAGGGTTCTAGAAGGAGGTCCGTGGATAGTCATGGGACACTACCTCACAGTGGCCAAATGGCGTCCTAACTTTCGTCCTTCAACGGAGAAAATTACTTCCACGCTAGTATTGGTTCGTTTCCCTGAGTTGCCCATCGAACTGTTTGATGAAGAGGTCCTCTCCAGCATGGGGGATGCAGTAGGTAAGACAGTCAAGGTGGATGAGACCACGGTGGCTGCCTCCCGGGGGAGATACGCAAGGGTTTATGTTGAAATTGATCTGAATGCACCGCCGATCCCGGTGATAAGGGTGTTAGGAAGTGTACAACGAGTTGAATATGAGGGTTTGCATGTCATCTGCTTCGGCTGTGGCTGTTACGGGCATCGGAAGGAGGAGTGTCCGGCGAATTCCCTGCCGGCGACGGAGGCCCCGCAACCTCCACCAAAGCACCAGCTGAGGAAGCTACTGGGTTCGGGCCATGGATGTTGCCGAAAAACCATCGTCGCCGACCGAAGCCGAACGACGGCAAGCCGAGTGGTGGGCGGCAAACCAGATACCGGAACAATACAGAAACCCTAAGCACGGAGTTGGGCTTGAAGGGAGATTCAACGTTGTCCGGACCAGCCCAAAAGAATGGAAATGTTGTTCCTGTGTTTACTAAACAGACAGGCCCAAGAGGTGGCCCAAAGCCAAGAGCCAGGTCCGGCCCGCAGCATCAAAATGGGTATGGGGCCTCCAGGTTTCCAAGTTCCGGATGGGCTTCAAGAGGAAACAAATTTGGAGCAGGTAGTTACGAATTTGAAGCAACAAATTCAGGCTTTGGCAGGCCCTAGTCCATCCAATATGGTAGGAAGTGCTCATGGGCCAGGCCCAAGTCAGAATAAAGGAAAACAAAAGAAAAATGGGCAGCAACAACACCAACCCAGTAAGCCCACTGGCAACCCTCCAAAGCAACATCGAGGCCTTCTGCGCCGGCGGGAAAAGATCAACTCCAGGAGTGGGAGCTTGGACTACCAACTCGGTGACAACAGCGGCGGTCCTCATCAACCCCGGAGCTCCCGGGAGGGGGGGGCGGAGGAGAAGGGATTCCGGGGGCGGACAAGCTCGGGGATCCGGTAAGGGAAAAGCCACTGCTATGGAAGTGGAGGATGGCTCAAGTTCCGGTGCCTAATGTTTGTACCAAGAGTATTAGCTTGGAACTGCAGAGGTGCAGGTTCCAAAAATTCTGTAAGACACCTTCTAGACTTAATTAAGTCTGCTAGTCGGGATATTTTAATTTTATTTGAAACCCGTGTAAACAGTACTGCTATTCACCATATTATTACTCGGTCTGCTTTCTCCCACTTTTATGTATCCGAAGCTAAGGGTTTTGCTAGAGGTATTTGGATATTATGGAATGATTTAAATGTTAATTTGGATCTTGTTGTTGTTGATGATCAACTTATTCATGTTATTGTTAAATCTTGTGGGACGATACCATGGCTCTTAACTATTGTGTATGCTTCCCCGAAATCTTGTTTTCTTTCTGCTCTCTGGTCTTATATTGAGCAACTTAGGGCAGCTGATCAAGGTCCCGTGGTTGATGCTCGGGGATTTTAATCAAGTCCTATTAAGTTCAAAAAAAAGAGGGGGCCTGTCCAGTGAGTCCGTATGGGGTCCGGGCGTTTGGGAGAATGATCTCGGACTGTGCTTTATTGGATTTGGGCTACTCAGGTCCCCCTTTCACTTGGGATAATTTGAGGTCGGGCAATGCAAATATAAAGGAGAGGTTGGATAGAGCTATGTGTAATCGGGAATGGCTCTCACTTTTCCCGGACAGTTGTGTTCGCCATCTACCTAGAACCAGATCGGACCATTTGCCTTTGCTTTTATTCTCTAACTCTGTTGGGAATACGAGGAGGAGGTTTGGACAGTTTCGCGTCTCGCCATCTTGGTTTGAACACCCCACTTTCCAGGACTTGGTGGAGAGAACTTGGGCGGCTTCCGATACTGACCTTGCTGCGAAGCTCACATTTTTTCGTTCAGAAGCTCAGAAATGGAAAAAGTTGGTATTTGGCAGCCTAGCGGATCGAAAACACAGGTGTCGGGCCAGGCTGAGTGGGGTCCAGGAGAAATTGTGTTACTCCAACAACCAATACCCGAGGTCTCTGGAGAGTCAACTACAACGTGAATTGGGGGATATTTTGCGGCAGGAGGAGATATATTGGTTGGAGAAGTCCCGGATCACATGGTTGAAAGAGGGGGAAAGGAATACTCGGTTTTTCCACTTGTCCACAGTCACTCGGCGTAGGAAGAGTAATATATCATGCCTTAAGGATGCATTAGGACAGTGGCAAGATGATGAGGCTATACTTAAGGAGATGGCTCGTGACTTCTATAAGACCTTATATTCCAAAGAGGCGTATGTCCCGGCCATCGACCCGAACTGGAATTTTCCTGAGCTGGAGCAACGAGAGGTGTGTGGCCCGAATAGAGAGGTGTCACCTCAAGAGATTGAGCAGGCCATCTTTCAAATGGGTCCTCATAAGGCCTCGGGCCCTGATGGGCTTCCTCCGAGCTTCTTCCAAAGATATTGGCATATTGTGGGAGAGTCGGTGACGGACACTTTATTGCAGATTTTTTGAACTGGAGAGCTACCGGAAAAATTTAATGAAGCTGTCATATGTCTCATTCCAAAGTGTCCAACCCCGGAAAATCCGAGTCAATTTCGACCTATTTCACTTTGTAATGTTTTAGCTAAGGTTATTTCAAAAGTCTTAGCTAATAGACTTAAGCCGTTGATGGGGAAATTAACGGGTCAATGTCAATCCAGCTTCATACCCGGCAGATCGACGATTGATAACATCGTGATCGCCCAAGAAGCTATCCACTCTTTATCTAAGAGGAAGGGTAAGAAGGCGGGGTTTATTCTTAAGGTAGATTTGGAGAAGGCCTATGACCGGGTAGAGTGGGATTTCCTTTGGGAGGTACTCAAGAGTTCGGGTTTCGGTGTGGTTTTCCAACAATTGATTATGAACACTATCTCTTCGTCGGCTTTATCTGTTTGCTGGAATGGCACATTTCTTCGACCGTTTACCCCCTCCCGGGGTCTTCGGCAAGGAGACCCGTTATCTCCTTACTTATTTGTTCTATGTATGGAGGTACTAGGAAACTCTATTACACGGGAGGTGCAGCGGAAGAGTTGGAGACCCCTAGAGATTTCGCCTCGGTGTCCGAAGCTCTCACATCTTTTCTTTGCAGATGATCTTCTGTTATGTGGAGAAGCCTCCTTCTCCCAAGCCCGTAGGATGGAGCACATTCTCGCTGAATTTTGCGGGGTCTCGGGACAACGGGTGAATAGAAGTAAGTCGCGTATATGGTTTTCTCCCAACTCCCCAACCTTCTTACGGAATGTGATTTGCTCGGAATTCGGAGTCCTTCCTACTACAGACCTAGGTAGCTACTTGGGGGTGCCCTTGTTACATGGTCGTGCGAAAGTGCGACACTACCAGTACTTGCTTGAGAAAGCAGCCCTTCGTCTTTCAGGATGGAAGAGACGGGTTCTGTCAAGAGGGGCGAGGGCTATCCTTTTGCAAACGACTTTGTCAGCCTTACCGATATACACTATGCAATCTGTTGTGGTTCCAAGAGCTGTTACTGGGAGATTGGAGCAATAATGCAGGAGTTTCTTCCGGGGACATGATAATGTGCAGCGCAAATTGCACACAGTGGCCCGGGCTAAACTATGTAAGCCGAAGGGGGAAGGTGGTTTGGGTTTCCCGCATCTGACCTTAACGAATGATATTATAATTGGTAAGCTAGTTTGGCGTATGTTGCGGCAACCTCGGGAACCGAGTAGCCGAATTTTCATTGGGAAATATGGAGGGTGGCCTAACTTAATATCGGGTACTTGTCCGGCTACTAGTGGTGTGCAAGAATTTGGGAAGAAGGTCGTGTGTACCTTGGAATAGAATTTGGAACTTCAGGGGTCCTCTTAGGGCTTCATTCACACTCTGGGCCATTTTGCATCGAGCTCTCCCGACGGCTACATTGCTTTGGCGTCGACAAGTGCTAGCTTCTCCCCTTTGTTGTTGGTGCAATAGGGAGGATCGGACTATTCTTCATTTGTTACGAGATTGTGGACGATCGTCTTCGGTTTGGAAGTTGATTTTGGATCCCGATTGCTGGAATTATTTCTCCAATATTTTTGATGAGGTCAGTTGGGCGAATCTCCGCCTCTTTTTGTAACTGGAATTATGTGTTTCGTCAAACTGTTCACGAGTTATGGTGCAACCATACCTTGGGTATTCATAGTTCACCCTTATTTTTGGAGAGTCCTTATGCCTTAGTTGAAAGATGTCTCAGGAAATCATTTGAACTTCTTTCAGCCTGGCATGAGAATTCGAGTTAGTATAGGCTGCTTGCTTGTACTTGTTTGTACATTTTCTTGGTATTTTAATACTACTGATCCGGTTTCGACCAAAAATATATATATATATATATATATATTAGGGTTTATATTTTAGTCTTGATGAAGGATTTACAAGTTTGTGATAAATTTTGACTATAATAAATTATTATTTCATGTGCCAAAGTAAAAAAAAAAAAAAAGTAATGGGAAAATGTTAACTTTGACTATCTTCATACATGTGCTTTTATTGGGCTGGGCTTCAATTTTTTTTTTCCCTGGGTTCGGCAACAGGATTAAAAGTCCAGCAAAGAAAACGGAATAAATCCCATTACCAATTGGAAACTTGCCTAAGATTGGGTTAGGCTTTATCCACTTGGACTCGTATTTGAAAATATTAAAATAATAAGAAAAACAAAAATCCACTTTCAAAAAAAAAAAAAAAAATTAATCATTCTATTTTCGAAAAAAATTGGTCAAACTCTACATTATAATTTTTTCGATTTCATCCCTTTTCTTTTTTTTTAGAAAATTTTATCCCTTATATTATAAATTTTGGCCAATTTCATCCTTTCCGTTAATTTTTTTTGTCAACAGTTAATCAACTGTTATATTTAAAAAAATTATTTTCTCAAAGGTCTCAATGTTTTTAAAAAAAAAAAAACCCAATTCCACTTCAATTCAAATTCCATTTGTTCGTCGCTACCGCCACCAACAGCTCCTCCAACTCCACCACCAACACCACCTCCAACACCACCACCGCCACCACCGAGACCACCAAAACCACCAAGGTTACCTAGGCCACCAGCTCCACCGAGGCCACCAATTCCACCGAGGACACCAGTAGTTCCAATACCACCTCCACCTGGCAGTATCCCAGAAAAGCCACCAATGCCTCCAGTTGTTCCACCTAGACCATTACCACCACGCCACCGCCGACACCACCAACTCCTCCGTAAGTCATGAAGTTCTTTTGGTCAGTAAGACCTTTGTGGTCACTGGGCATTTCTCTAGCCATAGTCTGGAAAACAGCCAAACCAAGAAGAAGCACAGTACAAATACATAACCTTGCCATCTTTCTCTCTCTTCCTACTCTCTCTCTCTCTCTCTCTTATAATTCTTCCCGTTAATTTGATTGTTTCCACTTGAGCTTCTTACAAATTCCATCAAACGTGAACAGATGCAAAAATGGAGGGGAAGTGGAAGTGGAATTTTTTTTTTTTTTTTTTTTAAACCAGTGAAATGATATTTTTACTCCTAAAAAATAATTTTTTAAATATAACAGTTGACTAACTGTTGACAAAAAAAAATAACGGAAAGGATGAAATTAGCCAAAATTTATAATATAATAGATGAAATTTTCCAAAAAAAAAAATGGATGAAATCACAAAAAAATTATAATGTAAGAGACCTTTTGGTACCTTCTATTTCTATGAACTTTTTAATGGAATTGGTCTCTATTTAATTTTTTTATTATTACATTGGTCTCTATAATATTTAATTAGTATGCAATTGATCATTCTATCCAAAAACCTATTAACTTTAAAAATAAATTTTTTTAAAAAAAAAGAATTGAATTTCTCCCTTTTTTAACTTATATGCCTCCCTTTCCTTCATATATATATATATATATATATATATATATATATATATATATATATATATTTTTTTTCTATATTAAAACATAGTAATAACATAAATTTTTTTAGTTATTTAAAAAGAAAATTAATAGTTTTTTTAAGAGCTATTTTAATAAATTTTTAAAGAGAAAAACTAATTGATTAACAAAATTTTAAAATAAGGATCAAGTTGTGAAAATGTGATAGTTTAGTTAGTCTGATTTATCTTACTCACGTGCCCGGACCTAAAGACAATTTTATACTGTAATTTTAATTATATGCTATAGTATTTGGAATGGATATCTATCACAAAAAAATAATAATAATAAGGATCAAGTTTACCATAAATTCATTGTTCGAGAACTATTTTTTTCAATTTGTCTTTTTAAGAATAACGACGGAAATAAAGTTGTTGAAGATTCAAATTGTTTAATTTAAATCTTAGAAATGGATATCCGAGTCATCAAAAAAATAAGGACCAAGTTTATCAAAAAATTCATTGTTGGAGAACTATTTTTTTCAATTTGCCCTTTTAAGAATAAGGACAAAAAAATTAAAAATTAAAAAAAAATGTTGTTGAGAATTCAAATTGATTAATTTCGAGGGGAATCCTCATATTAAAGTGATAAAACCGGCAAATTAGGTAAAGGGAGTGACCATAAAAGAGATAGGAGGAGATGTGGATGCACGTTTCATTCAATTAATTAATTCTCCAACCTAACTTAATCAACAATTATCCCTCCAATCTCCATCAACTAAAGAAACCATTTTCAATGAACATTTTTTAGCTGATACTGACCGTCTCCTCCACTCACAACCATAAGCTTTGTAAAGAGATATGTCAACTAGTAAGTTGTAGGCCATCCGAAAGGCGTTTGATTCTTATAAATCAAATTTTATTGAGTTTTAATCTTATATATAAAGTGAAAGGTACTAAAATGAAAATGAATTGTCACATATGTAGAACAGACTGAGGTGAACATTATTTGTCGGACGGTCTGAGTCCCCTTCTTACTCTATTCAATCTTGACTAGTGATTGAAAGACCACGAAAGTGGTATGACCCATGATACAAAGATATGTAGATAAGTCCTAATACAAGAGTATTAAATGACTCTAACCAACATGAACTGGTAGAACCCCAAATCAGACTAATAGGCGGTGCTCACTTTCCAAGTGTCCTTCCTCCTATTGGCTATGACCCTCAAATATAAACGGTAACACATGCACAACACATACAAGATAACCTCATTGTCCTCATTACACGCTGCACTCCTGGAGAAAACACAAGAACACTCCCTTTGATTCTTGATCCTCTGGAAAATTTTTATAATTTATTACCGATTTTATTATCGAAGAGCCAACGCCAGAAATACACTCCCCAACACAAAGCTTTTTGCAAGACATTTGGCAGCCAATAGAGCATCTCAAATCTACGTGGCACACACATTGAAACCCTTCGATCTAAAGAAATAGGTAGTAGAAATAATTTTTCTTTATTATTCAGAATTTAAAGTGGTTTTCAAAAACAAACTCCTTAACACCATTTTTTTATTGTATTAAAAAAAATTGAGTTCACAATAAATATTTAAATGTATACTCATATTGCATGATATAATATATATATATATATATATATATATATGTAAGACTCCGTTGTGACCAAGTCATAGAGTGACATAGTGTGTCTTATCCATATTAATGTGCTTCACACTTTCACAAGTATCAAATCTTAACTCATATGTAATATTTTAAAAAATATATTAAAGGTTAATTATCAATTTAAAAGTAATAAATATTTTTGTGTAGGTAAAAAAAATTAATATGGTATCAGAATCTGTAGAAGTTCTGTATTAAAAGTCTTTTAAAATTTTAGATTAAGTATAAATTAAACAATTTTCAACTTAAAATTAATGCATTAATAAAAAAACATTCGGAAAGTCAAAATATATTTTAAATTAAAACAAATTCCTTTAAAAATTGAGTATCAACTCATTTTTGGAGAAAGAAAATAAATAAATAAATAAACACAAAACATAATTTATCATAAGCATCCCTCCCTTATGTTTTATATTTCAGAAAGAAAAAAAAAATCCTTTTTTATTTTTCAATAATTAAATAATCAACCAAAAGGACAAAATTGACTATTTTTTCTTAAAAAATTAATCCAAATATGATAAAAATGGTCAAAATAATCATAAAAAATAAAATAAAAACAATCAACATAGTAAAAAGCTAATAAAATAAGGATTAAAATAACCAATTTTCATTTATATTAATATACATTTGTTTAACTTTAGCATATGTTGGAAAAAACAAGGGGGAAAAAAAATGAAAAAAGATTGGTTTACTAAAGATTGAAAAATCAAACATAATAAACCAAACTAATTATTAACTCAATCCTTAATAAACAGTAAATAAACATGTACGAGGTTGTTTCCTTTTTTTTTTTTTTTTTTTTATGTCTGTTAGAAAACTAGCAGATGGGAAGAGGAGCACCATCCCACTCCTTCAAACATTCCAGCAACGGATCAATCAACTTCCCTTCACAAATGGCCGTGAACACCTTATCGAACTCTTCTCCGGGAGACCTCACCTTCTCTCCGGTGAGGAAGTCTGTACCTAATTCTTCCCTCACGAACTTGTACAGCGGGTATGACCTGCATTCCCGGATCCGATTAGGTAAATTATCATTATGATTATTATTATTTTCCACGTCACATCTTGCACTCTCCACTTCCTTGGGCAAAACCGCCTTCAGTTCTTCCTCGAACATACGAATCTTCTCGAAAATCGAAGTGCTCGGATCCCACTCGTTTTCTCCGTTTGCCAAGGCATGTTCTACAAGGACTTGTCGAAGCTTTTGCATCAATGGATAAGTTGCACTGCAGGGATCATCGATGTAAGCGAAGACGTGTTCTCTGTCCACGACTTTGAGCATTTCTTTCCCTGAAAATCTTGCCGGGTGGAGAAATCCCTTGTCGTCCACTGTGAGTACTCTTTTAGCAACTGCTGCCACGGTGTTTTTCACCGCGTTTTTCAGGTTCTCTTCCAGATGCCTTAAGTCAATTGCTTGACACAATGCCACCAAGTAAGTAGAGGACATGAGTTTTAGTACTTCCACCGCCTCTGCTGTCTTTCTTGACGAGATTAATCCCAGTGAATTCACGTCTTGATTGTGCTGCTCTGCACTCTGGACGTGATTCGTAACTGGGTTCGCTAGGAACTGAAGCTCGGAGCAGTAAGATGCCATTGCAATTTCAGCGCCCTTGAATCCGTAATCTAAGCTGGGATTACGTCCACCTGATAAATTCGAAGGCAATCCATTGTTGTAGAAATCATTCACGAGCTCGGAGAATTGGGCAAACATTAGTTTCCCAATTGAAGCAATTGCTAGACGGGTGTTGTCCATGGACACACCAATTGGGGTTCCTTGAAAGTTTCCTCCGTGCAAGGCCATGTTTCTGGAAACATCGATCAATGGGTTGTCATTGACAGAGTTGATTTCCCTTTCAATTGATTTTGTGGATGTCCTTATAACTTCAATCAGAGGACCTAACCATTGCGGTGAAGTTCGCAGAGCATATCGATCCTGCTTTGGCTTTTGCAGAGGATCTAATTCGTGTATCTTTTGAGCTTCTTTTATAATAGAACTACCAGACAGGACATGTTCCATAATAGCAGCAGCTTCGATTTGACCAGGATGATGTTTCAATTTATGTGTCAAATGATCAGTAAACTCGATTTTTCCAATCATAACTTCGGCGAAAATTGCTGATAAAACTTCAGCAAGAACGGCCAGGACATTAGCTTCGAACAGAACCACAGAAGCCAAACCAGAACCAACAGCTGTTCCGTTGACAAGAGCGAGTCCTTCTTTAGGCTGCAATTCGAAAAATCCGGATTCGATTCCAGCCAGACGGAAGGCTTCGGTAGCATCAATCAGTTTACCATCAGGTCCAAGTGCCTTGGAATTTGCTCTACCTGTGATCAAACCTGCAATGTAGGATAACGGAACCAAATCCCCTGAGGCAGTGATTGTACCACGGAGAGGCAAGCAAGGGGTGACGTTGTTGTTTAGTAGCTTGGTAATTGCTTCAAGAATTTCAAATCTGATGCCTGAGTATCCCTGAAGTAATGTATTGATTCTGACAAGCATTGAAGCCCTCGTTGCAGCGTGTGGCAATGTATGACATGATTCAGTCCCATTGCCAAAGATTCCAGCATTCAAGAACCTACATAAAATTCAATTCACCAACAACCATGTCATATATACCAGAATGGGCCAAGACAAAAACAGAGGTACCTTAATAACTACTACTGTACAAAAGACAAAATCAAAATTTGACCTTTCATAAATTAGATCTTTATGATTTTTACATATCATTGATCAAAATATTCAACTCAATAATTTTTGCCACCTTGTGTAATATACTTAATGGTTTATTTATTTATTTATTTTTAATTTTTGAAGTATTTTTAACCATAACATATCTCAAATTCATAACTTTTTCAATTGCATTGAATTAAACTAAGGGTCAAAAACCTTCAGAATTATTTTTTTTAAAAAAAATATACATCCATAATTAAAACTATACATCTTGTGGCTGGATACTTTTCTTTCTATAAATTTTAGACCTATAAATGCAGCTGTCATTTATCGCAATAAAGCAAGTCTCCACCCCCCCGCCAACAACGCTACCCATAGCCCTCTCCTCAAAAAAAAAAAAAAAAAAAAAAAAAGGGAATTAAATCATGGTAGGTTCTTTATATATTTAATAAAATATTTTCAAATTTAATTTTAAAGAAGAAAATACTTTCTAATTTGGAATGAAATTTAATATATAATATATATAAAAATATAATTTTAAAGAAAAGAGCAAAAATAAAAAGATAAAAGATAGAATGAAAATTTTGGAGTTATATCCTATTCTATGTTTTCTTCCACCAACCAAATTGTATGTGATTCTTTTTTTTTCTTTTTTTTCCTTTTTTTCCTCTACGGTAACTGAAATCCAATATCATTCAATAGTCATGATCACCTAATTCCGGAACTCTACAAAAAAAAATATATATATGTATATATATTCGAAATTTGGGGCTTTTCGTATGCTTTTATTGTGATTTGACATGAACTCTTTAACTACTACGAATTGAGTAAATATATGTGTATATCTTAGAAAATTTCTTTTTATAGATTTAATTAATTACCTGATAAGTTCATTCTGAAGAGCCCCACCTTGTTTGGTTCTTCTGTGTGAAGTAGCACCAAAACCAGTTGTGATACCATAGCTATCAGTGCCTTTGTTCATGCTTTCCATTACCCAGTCACTGCTAGCCTTAACGCCGGCACGGGAAGTTTCGGAGAGTTCGACCTCGACGCCGGTATCGTGCGCTGCTACGGCAGCCACTTGCGCTATGGTAAGCGTTTCCCCACCCAATCGAACCACCGGCTTCCGAAATTCCTCCACCATTCGTTTCACCTCACCGAGATGACTCCCTTTCAGCGACTCCGCCGCCATGTTCCAATTCAACGGATCGCCAGTGTGATTATTAATCACGCAGAAGCTGTCCTCGACGACACGTCGACTGTTTCCGTTGCTGCTGCAGTTAATTCCAGTTCCACCATTGTTGTCGATTTCCATTGCCGGCCGATCGAAGGACGACGATTGAGATATGGATTAATTAAATGGAAATTAAAAAAAAAAAAAAAAATCAAACGAATGCGGATGATCAATGAATGTGAAGAAAAATGGAAACCTTATGAATTTTTTTGGGCTTTGTTAGGAAATAGCAAAAGCTTATGAGGATGAGCTTTTAAGCTGGATTTCCTGAGTTTGTTGAGCCACTTTTGCTGGTTTAAATAGAGGGAAATTTTGTCATTGAGTGTTGGGTGGGCTGGCCGATGTGTTAGTTGAGTTATGAAGCTGACCGTCGGATACTCATGTGTTGGATGAGATGCTAACACGTGTTCCAACTGGTTAGAACTTGTTTAAAAAAACCATACAAAATACTATATAGATATATAGATATATATAAATATATAGATATATTTTTTTTTTTTTTTGATAAGCTAAATATATAGATATATACATACATGCATACATAGTGTTTTAATTACCAACAAGTTCTTACAAACTTTCTTTATTGTACCATTAATTGCTTACTTCCTATTCCACTCGAACTTTATTTTTAGATGTTTCGATTTTATTATAACTCAAACTCAATAATATATTTTAATCATAAATAAAATTACGACTAATTGAGTTATATGCATTAAATTTCGAAGGAAGTTATTTTTATTAAATGAGTAACAGTTTCTCTTTTGGAAATTTCATTGATTTGTCAATAGGTTATTACTACAAACAAGTCAAAAGTCTTTACAATTTGTTTTTTTCAATTAAATATATATATATATATATATATATATATATATATATATATATTTAGGATTATGGTGTGGTTGGTGGGAGAGTATATATGGTGAGTAGGAAGAAAGAAGCCTGCACGAAAGCACATCGTCATGTCCCCATATTTTTATCAATTGGGGGGGAGTTCAGATAACCTAAATATGGGCCAAGATTTTTTTTTTTAAACTCGATATACTCATCGAATAACCCGAGATATATATAAAAAGGAGACTCGCAAAATTATATAATTAAAATTGCGGTATAAAGTTGTCTCTAATATATATCGAACTTAAGTTTTTATTTGACAAGTCATGTAAGACACTTAAGTAAGACAAACTAAACAAACTAAACTATTATCTTTTCGAGCCAAAGGTATTATTTGGCATCATGAGAATTTCCCTACTTAAATTTTTGTTTTAAAAAAAAATAATTTATATTTAAGAATTTGTTGTTGAGTTTTTATAAAATAATATTTTTAAATTGAGATAGGATTTGAAAATTTTAGAGGTAGTTGAAAAACTGTTAGATTCTTTGGAACTTGATGTTCTTTACGGTTCAACCAATTAAACCGAAAATTTACGTATTATAATCAAATTAAAATTGATTTTTTCTTTCTCGTGATTTGATTTTTTTTTTTTTAAACGTAATTTTTTTAGTATTTATCATAAATATATTTATCTTGTAAATATCTATTAAAAATTCATATTTATTTCTATACAAAGATTATATACAAATCATCGGTACAAGAATAATACATTAATAAAATTACTACATATTATTTCTTAAATTTATTTTATAAATTATTCCCTTTTTTTTTTTAAATTGTAAAGAAATTGAGATTTTTTTTACTTATCACGCAAATTAATATGCATTTATAGACATTTTTTCCTTTTAAATTCTTATAATTAATATTTATGACTCATATTTATTAATTATATTTATAATAAAATAAAGTTAAAGCATATAAAAAAATAATAATAATAAAATTATAAATATTAAATTTTTTTTTTGGTAAGCATTATAAATATTAAATTATTAGAAAAATAAGTATAAAATTAATTTATAATTTAATTAAATTAATACACGTTATATTTATTAGTGTGTTAGACATTAATGTTAAAGAAAATCTCGTTTTCTGTATTTAATGCTTTTGAAATTACTGTTCTCGCCATCTTTTCAAAAAATAGATACATATATATATATATATATATATATATATATATATATATATAGTCCACACTCCACTCCCAATACGTTGTGTTTGAAAACCTTAAAAACATCCAAAAGCAAAAACAGAAATCAACAGAGCTTCTTTACTTCTTTACAGTGAATTAATGGCAAAAGAACAAATTGAAACTGATTCTGACATCAACAAACTGCATTTGTATTAATTAATGAGACCCAACAAGAAAAAATTTTTCTCAACATAATTAATTTATGAGTAGCAAAAACTAACTACACCGTGATGATAAGAGGGTTTTATAGATACTTCGAGTTGATTATGAGTATTTATGTTTATTTTTATATACTATTACTTATTTATTTTTGATTTCGATGTGGGATTAGGTATCATATTCACCTCCTTAGACCCTAGTCCAACCGAACATAATTTGGATTAGCCCAAGATCAACCAGTGGACATCCGGGATTCTAGAGGTGACTTTCATCTCTCGGGTGTAGCACTTAGTTCCCAAAGTCCGGACTGGTTACTCGCTCCGATATCAACTATCACGACCTGAACTCGCAAGCCCGTGCCGCAACTATGGGTCTAGCAGCACCCTTGGTCAACTACTTGATATTGTCCTCACTTTACCAAAAAGTGTACCCCGAGTTGACTATAAATACTTAGACTCATTTTTATATATCATTACTCATTCACTTCGAATTCGATGTGAGATGGAATATCACAATATTAGTCGATGAAAATATCGAGTCAAAATAAATAAATAAATAAATAAAATACTAACTACACCATACAACAAAGTCAAGGCAATACTATTTTAAATATATACAAGAAGCTTTTAATCAATTAAATTTATTTTCTTGCTCACCTATTCGTCCATAAATAAAAGACAATAGAAAAATATATTGACAGATTGAGTAAAATCAAATAGACCCTCAAATCTATAATAAAAAAAATTAATTAGTAGATATATATATATATATAAAGATTGTAATCCAAGTTTATTAAAACATTATTTATATGCCTCATATTTTTCTTCGATGGTTCGATACTCATTACGTTATTTATAAACTTTCTCCCGAATAAGAGTTGAACTATGCAAGATAGTGCATCTTTATAATACCTAATTTAAAAAATATGTTAATATTGTCATTTGAAGTCACACATCCCTCCTTTATGAAATCTCCGAACAGTTATTAAGTAAGAATTTAAGATTCTTTACTCAATAAATTTAATTCAAGACAACATAAGTAAAATTAATTCGTTTGAAATTAAAAATAATTATAATACCAATACAGAGAATCATAAATAGTTAGGGGACTAAAGTGAAATTTTGATTAACCAATTAAACCGGAAACCGAAACCTATAATTTAAAAACTCGGAAACTCAACCGATTACTCTTGGTTTTTTTGTTTGTCATCAACTTTTTGGGTTGTGGAAAGCATACCTAAACCATTCCTATACACAATTTTTTATATAAATATGTATATATATATATATAATATACATACATACATATACATACAAATGGTCTTTGGTTGGTGAGCAGTCAGCTAATTAAGTGATCTTCTCTTCTCAACAAAATTCTTGATTTGTGTTGTCATGTAATTATCCGATAATTACACCAACATGTGATATGCTTCTCTTAATTTTCCTCTCTCTAAAAATGATCAAAATTTGTTTACGTAAAGTTCCTTGAGTGAGAAAATAAAGCTTTTTAGATGCCATGCATATTGTATGACTTAGTACTTAATTATTAGGATATATATATATATATATATATATATATATATATTATTTTTACGTCAATTTAAAACATAACACGAGAAATAATAATTAGTAATAAAGTTTATTGAGAAAAGTCATTGTGAATGCTACACGAGATTGAGAGTTTAATACTCGTTGTCAGCGTTATATAAAAAATATTTTATAACAATAGTCTAAAATTATTTACTCAATATCGTGTTTTTTAAAAAAAAAAAAACCTAAAATGAGTAACAATATCATCGGTGTGATTATAACAATTATTTTTTTATTTATGACAACTTATAAAAAAAAAAATAATATATATATATATATATATATATTGAGATTATAAATTAGACTTTCATTAAGTATTGAAAGATTAGTTAGTACAAAAACTGACAACCCGCCATTGATTAGTCCCAAAAAAGTCGATATTCTTTTAAAATGCAATATAATTATGTATATATATATATATATAAGTAAATGGATTTGTTTATATGTTCAAGTTTGGTTCATGTCACATTTATCATCATTTTATGCTACATACATACTTATATATGTATATATATATATATATATATAAAAAAAAAAAAAAAAAAAAAAAAAAAAAAACTAAAATGCAACTCGGTCAGTGATGTGATAGATTTTTTATCCTTCCTCTGAATTTTTTTTTTTTGTTTAAAACCGAATCTGACAAAGCACTATGACTGAATTAGGTGTCGAACCACAATTTTTAGGTTGGGAGTATGGGTACTAACCACTCAGCCACAACCCATTTGACTATCCTTCCTCTGAATCTTATGGTCTTGTTTGCAAAGACAAAAAAAATAGAAAGAAAGTAAATACTATCGTTTTATTTTTATTTTTTACTTGTCATATTAATTTTTTTTTATACGAGAAGAAAGTAATAATAATAATAATTTAATTAAGTTAAAAATTAACATTATATTTAGATTCTAAAAAATTAAGATTAATGGATAAAATTTTAGAGTGAGAAAAATTATTAATTTTGATACAAAAAGATGACTTGGTTTATATGATAGTTGAAATGTCTGCCTAAACCATAAGGCAACCTTGCCCAAAAGAAATCTCCACTACATTTATATATATATATATAAGACTAACAATCTCACCTAAAAAGAGCTGACGTTTTGTTGAGAGAATATGCAAAAATATATATATTTGCACCAATCAAATCAAAAACTCCTTGAGAAAACTACTGATAATGATTAGAGGAAAATAAATAAATAAACTGAAATACATACATATATATATATATATATATTGGGGGTTGTTGAGTTTTAACAAGTCATGCTCATCACCAACCACCACTTCTTTCCATGGAGGACGACGACGACGACGTCGGGGAGGGGTAGGTGGAGCAACCGATGAACTCTGCTTTTCTGCTTTTCTACTTACCTTTTCAACTAATGCTTAATTAGTCAAAATTTGTATTTTTTCCCCTTTTGTTTAAATATGAATATATATATATATATATATTAATATATATCATGGCAGTTTTTTAAAAAGAAAAGAAAAGAATGAGTTTGAGTGTTTGACTACGTACTTTTTATCTTTTATCTTCCATGAAGCAATTGCATTACTACTTCTTGTCTTTTCACCTTCTTCCTTATTGATGTATGTATATAATATATATATATATATATATATATCTGTGTGTGTGTGAATGATGGATGCAGCAGTGCAGGTATTATTAATTTTCCATTTTTAAAAATTTCCGAAAACAGGAGTTATAAATCATCCAAATGAAAACTATTACGAGTTCAACAGTTAGATATTATTATAAATAATAATTTTCTTTATTTTCTCTAAATTCAAAATTATAATAAATATGAATTGAATATAATAATTATATAACAAATAAAATTATATGTCCAATCTCTATGGATCCGTCGTGGATTCGAAGGACGTTTTGAGCTGGATCTCGAAATAGATTCGATGTCGAGGGCCTTTGGACTTGATCTTAATCTGTCGAACAATGTGATTTCTTCTTCCGAGGGATCTCGGAATGGATGAGCTTGGAGAGGAAGGGCCAGTTTAGGTTCGGTATCATTGGAATATCTCTCAACTTGAGTTTCAACTTCTTGAATGTGTGTATGTGTAACCTTCTCTTGAGGGAATTTGCCTCCTCTATTTATAAATGAAGTGGATGACAATCAATGGTTATAAAATTGCTTACCACGTGTCACTCATCCAAAAACAAAATTTCTTAATATCTTTAATATATATTTAAATATATAATTAAATTTTATTTAAATATTTTAAATGTATAAATAAATTTTTGATATTTACAACTATATTATAAAATTAAGGGTTTTTTCCAAATAAAAGTTAGAATATACGAAAGTAATTTAGAAAAAAAATCTTGATCATTCGAAAACCAAACAAATACAAAATGGTTTGATCTAAATTTGTAATGAAAATTAATAATAATATGTTAAATAAAAATAAAATGAGATAATATTTATTAATTAATTTCATGTTTTTTAATTTTATTTCTTCAATAGTATATAAACTTTTGATTCGATTTAAATATAAAACCTAATATTTAAAATCGAATTCACTTGTTTTTGTTTGAAAAATAAAAATAAATAAATTCCCACGCTTATTTACCAACCCTTCCACCAGCAATCTCTTGAGGAGTCATTAGGCAACAAAGGAAAAACACGGTGTGTGAAAAACACGGTGTGTATTGTCAATGGAAAAAAAAATCACTTTGACCATTTTGCCCCTCTTATATATATATATATATTTATTCCTTTACAAATTTTCAATTATATATTTTTTCCATATCAAATTAAAAATTAAAATTATTGTAATCTTTTCAACAAATATATATATATATATATATATACATATATCCACATTCAGATTTTCTTAAATAATATATGGAATTTTGTATTTTGATTAATAAATACACGATGATCATTACTATATATAATTATCTATATTTTTGTGTATATATAATGAAAATTTTGAGTTTTTAAGGTTAAAAACTGTGTAGCTTTGATTAACCAAAATTTAGTGGGATTGATTGGGAAAAAATCATTAAGTACAATCTTAATTTAGAAATAAAAAGGAAAATTAAGACAACTCATAAAAGAAATTATTGCAACTAAACTTGGAATGTAACTAATAATGGATGTCTTAACCATTTGAGGTAAAGTTAGAATACTACTATTTATTTATTTTTTTTATTCTATTTTGTTAATTATCCGTGTTAAGCTACTTTGTACTGCAACTAATCCAAAGTCGAGTTGTGTCAAACCCCTATTGAGAAGAAATGCTTCCTGCATTTGTATCTTTATAAAAAAAGTTTGTACTCAAGAATTTGCGTAAAAGAACCAAACTCCTTCTATTTGGACAAATAAGCATTGGTTTAGAATACTACTATTGAACATGAGGAAGATATATGTAATAAGTAAACGACAGAGTTAACCTGGGGGAGTTGGTAAGCGAACTCTTAATGCTTCTCCTCGGGGCGGATGATCGAGATTTCGAATCCCCTCACCCTCGAGTAAGAGTTGGACTCTGCAAGCGCACCTCAGGTCGAATCCGGATTAGTCGGCCCGTGTGGGTTCGGATTATATTTTTTTTAATTAAAGAAATTTTTTGATAAAATATTGTACATGTGAATGAATCTCACACGTATAATATTATTGTTTCATTTAATTAGGTTTACATCCAAAAATAAATATAAAATTATAGGTTTCTTTATTCAACTTGAGTTACTTTTTTTTTTCATCACTTTTTTATGTAAATAGAGAAACTTTATTTAAAATAAATCAAAATAATTAATTAAAATTAATTAAGTTGAAAAAGCTTTCTTCCAAATATAACCTAAATTTGTTGAACCAATTTTCCAAATTCATGAATTGTCCATCAATAATATAGGTTGAACATCCCATGAGGTTAAGAAATAATTCAACCCTTTCTAGAAAAGTTTTCTAAGTGTTCAAATTTGGAGTCATGTGTTATGATTAGTTAAATTAACATATTTAATCTCCAAAGTATGAGTAATTAGTGGTCCAAATTATAAGATTTTAATTTAATTGATCTGTAAATTATTCAAATAATAAAAAATTTATTTTGTCAATTTTTTTTTTATAATTTTATATTAAAACATAATTTTTGAAGAACAAAAAAATAACCCGGTAACTTGGGGGAGTTGGTGCGCAGACTCTTAATGCTTCCTCCAGGGCGGATGGTCGAGATTTCGAATCCCTTGGGGGTGGTTAGTGTCAGCTTAAAAAAACTCTAGGTCAGAATCTCACTCTCGAGTAAGAGTTGAACTCTGCAAACGCTCCGTATACCGAATCCGGATTAGTCTCAAAAAAATAAGTGGGGATACCGGGCTCCCAAGTGGTATAAAATTGTTCAAAATATTTTTTTTTTTGGTAGTATGTTGTTCAATAAAATAAGAAATGGGCTACTTAAATACAAAAAGGAAAAAGGCTACTTTGAGCCCAAATTTTAAATTGGGCCTATGAATTATGACATCATGGTACCTATAAGGCTAATATATTTAACATATGTAAGACTTAGGTTGAAGCGCTTCCCATAGAGTTCCAACACGGTTCGAATTTTATTTAATTAGGGCTTAAAATGACTATCGAACATGAATAAATTACTAAAAAAAATAAAATAAAATAAGACTTCGGTTGAAACCTTCGTCCGAGTAAGAGTTGGTAGCAACTTCATTTATGATCTCATCAAATAAGTGAGGACACTCAACGCTTCAAGTGGGTATAAAAAAGAAAAACAAAAAAAATTATGAAAAAGTTGTTGTTCAAATTTTTATTTATTTATTTATTTTTGGTAGTATGTTGTTCAATTAAATAAGCAATGGGCTACTTAAATAAAAAAAGGAAAAAAGGCTACTGTGAGCCCAAATTTTAAATTGGGCCTATGAATTATGACATCATGGTACCTATAAGGAATATATGTAACATATGTAAGACTTAGGTTGAACCGCTTCCCATAGGGATTCGACACAGCTCAAATTTGATTTAGTTGAGACTTAAAGTGATTATCGACCACAAATAAATTACCAAATGAAAAAAAATACTTAAGTTGAAGCGTTCGTCCAAATAAGAATTGATAGCAACTTCCTTTATGATCTCAAAAAAAAAAAGTTCAAAAAGTTTATTTATTAAAATATAATATTCTAAAAGGTTTGAGAAATAATGAGTTTTTAACTACTTAATAACAGTTCAGTTAATCATGTCAGATTAAAATATATATATATATATATATATATTTGAATAATGAGATACTACTAAAGAAAGTGTGTTTGTAATTCGTAATTGATGATGCAATAATCATTTTTGACTTTATTTGAATGTCCCTTTCCAAAGACCACTTACGAAATTGACTTTTTCATATTTCCTCAATTTATTTATTTTTTATAAAATAATAATAATAATAATGATAATAATAAAAGGGAAAGAAATAAAAAACGTTGTTCTGACTAATAATGTCCACAAATAAAGGATTCAATTCAACTAAATAATTAAAAAATATATATAATAATATGTGAATTTGATTTCAATTAAATTTATGTTTAACAAATTTAGTTTTAAAATATATATATATATTTTTTTAAAATTTTAAAAATTTTTATCTAAGAAAAATAGGATAATTTTTCACGGATTATGTCAAAATATTTTGAAATCTAACCATTTGTGTAATTTTAGTCAATTAAAAATTTAGAATAAAGAGGACTTTGACACTTATTCACGAAATATTAATGAAAATGTAAACAAATATATATAAAATACGTTTCATATAAAATAACTTAATTATTCTTTTTTTTTTTATTTAGTAAACCACATATGACAAAATGGGAAAAATAACATAATTATTTTTTAGGTAAAAAATTTTTGGACCAAATTTACCAAATACTCGGGAAAGAAAAAGACATTTATTATTTTCTTCTTCTTTGTTTTCCTCAAATAACTTTGATTATGCACCACTGATATTATTATTTTTTCATAAAAACAATAAGAAAATTTTGATTATTAGGACATCTAGAAAATTCTGCTTCTTTGTATGTGTAGAATTTCAAATCATTTTCTTTCTTTATTATTTTCTTCTAATCTAACATGCTATATAATATTTTTTTTTATTTATAATTATTTTTTTTCAATTTTTTAAAATATTTTATGTAAAAAATACAAATTAATTTTATGTTATTTAAGGATAGAGTGGTCTTACTTGTTGTCACTATCATCCGAGATTTAACCTTTGTCGACTGGTTAAAATAATTTTATTTATTTTCATATTTTTATTCCCTCTAAGAAAACGTAAAAAATGAAAGAGACGTGTTTTCTTGCTAAAAACACTTTGAGAATACCAACTACAACTATGAATTTGCCAACTGGTTTTATTTGGGTCCATTTTTCAAATCTTTCTTGTTGATAATTGACGCAATCAAAATTATTTTCATCTTCCGTGATCGATTAAACCACCTCTGGCTCTGATTGTAATTTGTACTGAATATTAATGATCAGATTTTAGAAACAAAAACCAATTGCAGATTCTTGTAATTAGTAATCAGTAGTAATGTAGTAGGTTTTTTTTGTAATCAGATTCTTGGAATGGAACAGAGAAGGTAGTATTTCGTTTGCATTCAATCTTCTTTCTTTTTTTTTTTTTTTTTTTTTTTGAGGTGAGAGAAAAATTTTATCTTCTGAATCTTTTTGGGGGTAGCAGAAAATTTTGTCATATGAGCTTTTTTGGCGGTTTCTTTTTAAGTTTCTTGGTAACGTTTTAAGTTTTTATTTTTGTATTTGGGGTGGTGGTGGGAGGGCTTAGATTCGATCGACAATGGCCAACAATTTTGATTTTGATTTTGATTCTGTTTCTTGCTGATTCTCTTTTCTTTGTATTCTCATTTGCATTCTGCAACCGCCCTTTCTTATTTTCCGTTGTATAATCATCGGTGCTCTGTTACGTTCCGGGTTGGATTTTGATGGTAAGAAAAATGCTTCTAGAAGTAATGGGATTTCTTAGCAGTTTGTTTGGAATTCTGGGTTTTGTAATCGGCTCTCTCATTGGACTTGTGATTGGTTTTTACCTCTTCATCTACTCCGAGCCTGAAGATGTTCAGGTGATTGATTATGTCCAAAATTCCTTTGTTTAATTCACTCTTGCATGTTAATCAATCAATCCATATATCATTTCAATCTGTTTCTGGATTTTTCTTGAATTTGTGTCTTCATCATCAGATGAAAATCTGGGATTTTTTTTCAGGTAAAAAGGATTTTATGAGTTTACTGATGATAGTCCAGAATTACATCACTGAGTATGGATTGTAACTGTGGTTTTTTCAGAACTAGTGATTCTCCTGACATTGTTTCTACTTACATTGCAATTTTTCTGTTTATCATGGTCTCTGCTTTAACGTTTTAATTGGGTTGTTGTGATTTACTTCTAATATCACCAAATACTGTTTGATGAATGTTCCCTGAAACAATGTCCCTGTTTTTCCAGCCTTGCATGCAAGTGAGGTATTATATACATGATTAATGGGTTTTTCTTGATAAAAGATGCAAAAGAGAACAGAGTAAACAACATTGTCTGATAAAATTATTTAGTTCCATCAGCGAATACCTGCCTATGAATTCAAGAACTTAAAGAATTCTGCCTCTGCCACTATGGTTATAACAATTTTTCTTCCATATACAAAAATTAATAGTTTATACAGTTCAAGAAATTTACTGAAGGCACTTTTCATATGATTACCCGTATGAGATAGTTTTGGAATGCAGTACAGCTATTAGCAGTTCTAGAACTATTGTCAATAACAATAGCTTAGCTTGTCCTGAACTGTTGTTTGAAATGGAAATTTACAGGATCCACCTATTACACCACTTCATGAACTTGATGCAGCAGCACTGCAAGATCTTATGCCTGAGATCCCATTTTGGGTAAAAAGTCCTGATTATGAACGAGTGAGTTTTTTGACTATTGAACTCCACATATGATTTTTTTACCTTTGATTTCCAATTTATTTCATCATCTTCAGTTTTTCCAATTTCATGATGCTTTATGCCATGGTTGTTGGAAGTGCAGGTAGACTGGTTAAACAAATTTATCCATGAGCTGTGGCCTTTCCTTGAAAAGGTAGTGTCACCATTAAGTGCTTTATATTATGCTGAGATTCATTTTAGTGATAGCCAATTTACATACAGGAAATCTGTAATACTATTAGAAGCATTGCGGACCCAATATTTTCTGACTACATAGGGACGTTCAAGATACAATCAATTGGTTTTGAAAAGATGAGCATTGGAACTATTCCGCCAATAATTCATGGTGAGAATTTACTGTCTTGTATTATAAATATTTGCTGAAAAGTGTGGTCATTCCCTACTGAAGATCTAATCAGATCTTTTATCACAGTTTAATGTAGCTCCTTTGGGGTCTGAAAAACTTAGATTAAAAGCCCCAGATAAGGTCAACCTTGAAGCTCATACTCAACCTCTTTGAACTAAAACCAATCTATTTAATCACAAGCTTAAAATTTGTATTTTCCTCAAGTTGATGAGTAAGGACATTGGTTCAAATTCTCTAGGACCATATAGCTTGACACAAATGTTCGTGCATTCTTTGGCAACTGTAATGCAGTCACTGTATAAGTGACTATGCACTATCTACACTACGTATACAGAAGATTCAATCAGTATGGAATTTGTGTTGCAAATGATTACTAAACATTCAAAAACTTGTCATCATCTATGAAGATACAAGTTTCTTGTCAATTTAAAATATTTGCAAAGACATTGTGCCCCGTTTTGATTAGTCTTTTTTAAAATATAGGTCTCAAAGTCTATGAGACAAATGAAAACGAACTAGTGATGGAACCGGTTATTAAATGGGCTGGGAATCCAAATATGCTTGTAGCTGTAGCATTGTCATCTCGACGCATCACCATTCAGGTAGTAGAGCAATGAGAAGCACTTTGTTCAGAAAAGAGATTTTAAAATGGTTATGTGAAGAAGTTATGTTTGCGGAAGGATTGATGTTAATTTTTATCAGTTTGTGGAGATCCAAGTCTATGCTGCACTGCGCATAACATTGAAACCACTAGTCCCTACATTCCCATGTTTTTCTAAGATAGTGGTATCTTTGTTGGAAAAGGTAAGCAAGATGCATTTCTTAAGGGCTTGAATTCTTTCAAATTGAGTTGGTGAACAGATCATTTTAATTCATCTCCTCCCATTTTGCAGCCAAAAGTTGACTTTGGATTGAAAGTGATGGGTGGGGATATCATGTCAATTCCGGGCCTTTATCGATACATTCAGGTGTTATTCATATGATATTACATTGAATTGGTAGAAACCTAGGGATGAATGTTGCATTGCTTTCATATTGTGGACAAAAAACAGTAATGTAAATGATATGTTATCACCTAAAGTTCCTTCTCCCTCTGGCAGAACAGTATCAAAAGAGAAGTAGCAAAGCTCTACCTTTGGCCCCAAGCCCTTGAAATTCCAATTCTTGATGATTCAGCGTTAGTTACTTCTCTGAGATTATGCAACTTGAATTTCTTCTTTTACTAATGAACATTTCTTCCACTTATGCCTTTATGGTCTGAAAAATCTACTCTTGTTTACAACTTCAGTGTTTTCACATTTTTTTAATTTACAGGGTACGCATAAAGAAGCCCGTGGGAATATTGCATGTAAATGTTGTACGTGCCAAAAAACTCTTAAAGATGGACTTGCTGGGACTATCTGATCCTTATGCTAAACTAAGTCTTAGTGGAGAAAGGCTGCCAGCTAAGAAAACTACTGTAAAGAAGAAAACCTTGAATCCCATATGGAATGAAAATTTCAAGCTTGCTGTGAGAGACCCCCAGTCACAATATCTTCTTGTGGATGTCTTTGACTGGGATAAGGTATATTTCACCCTATTCTTTCTTACTATTTCTTGAAAAACATTACCTTAGATTAGGCAACTGATGGATATGAGTACAGCTGAGAGCACAAGCAATGGACAATTCAGATAGATTGCAACTGAAAGTTATGCAGTAAGAATTCAACTATAGGGAATGTGATTTTTTAATTGATGGAGTTAAAATTTGTGGAAATATAGAATTTACCTGTAGGTTTTGCAGTTGTTACTAACAGGCAGATCGAAAATGTGTTAGAAGAATGAACATCTTCCACCTCCCAGACTGAGGTGGAATATATCAGAAAGTCACTTACAGAATTGAATAAGGGAAAATATATATGTGTGTATATATATTTAACTCTCCGGTATTGATTATTGTCTTGCACTTCTTTGTCTTTGTGACAATCTGAGCACTTGATCACAGGTTGGTGCACACGACAAGCTGGGAAATCAAGTCTTTCCTCTGAAACATCTGAGTCCAAATGAGACAAAAGAAGTAACACTGGACTTGCTTAAGAGTATAAATATTAGTGAAGATAAAAGCAAGAAACAGAGAGGTCAAATTGTGCTCGAGTTAACATATGCTCCTTTCAAAGATGACATTGATCATTTTAGTGGACCTCTTAGTCCATACATGAGGAAGAAAAGTGGCATTGACACAAAATCTGGCAACTCAAGTCCTCATGGAGCAGGTTTACTTATGGTTACAGTCTATGGAGCTCAAGATGTAGAGGGTTCTCGGCATAACAATCCTTATGTTTCAATAATTCTCCGAGGAGAAAAGAGGAAATCAAGGGTGAATACACCTTTTTCATTTCTTCTTTTACAAGTTTCAATGGATTATTGCTCTTTAATGTTAGTGACTAGAATGATTTTTCCTTTTTTTTTTTGTTTGTCTCATCAGATCATTAAGAGAACTAGAGATCCACTGTGGAATGAAGAGTTCCAGTTTTTGCTTGATGAGCCTCCAATTTCTGATAAGATTCACATAGAGGTTATAAGTAAGCGGATACGCTTTGGTTTCAGATCAAAGGTAAGTAATAAAAACCCCCTTCATTTTCATCATACCTTCAATTTGAAGCATGCAAGTTTGTAATCAAATTTTTGATTTGTTCTTTTTACTACAGGAACCATTGGGGCACGTGGATGTTAACCTCGACGATGTTGTGTACAATGGGCGAATTAATGAGAAATACCATTTAATAGATTCCAAGAATGGAATGATACATGTCGAGTTAAGATGGAAAACCATATGAAGAAAAAAGAAACAGTCTCCATACAATAATGCTAATTGCCATCACTCAGGTAAAAAAAAAAATCCTTTTTCATCATACTTTCTTTACATTGTTATTGGCTTCACCCTGAATAGACAAATTCAATAGATACAAAATCCCATTCCTAGGTTTGCTGCTTCAATTGTTATGACTTGATGAAATCATAGCACCCCCTTTTTTGGCAGAATGTTTGAGAAGAAGAAAGACAGACTTAGGTTGAACCCAGGATTAGTGTTTTTGTTACATTATATAATATATATATATATACACACACACACCTGTGGTGATAGTGGTTTGGATTTTTGAAGCTGCAAGTTTTTTTCGGCATTTTCTTGGTCAGCCATTGCTGATGGGGGATCCTCAAAATCTTTTGGATTATTGATTATGAAAGAACTCTCTCTCCCCTTAAGCAGTAAATACCCCCTTGCTAGCCATGTCTTAGTTATTGCTATGAAATGAAAATTACTCCAAAACAGTGTACAGAACTGTTACACCAAAAATGATTCAAACTATTTGTATATGTATATAAATATTTAAGAGAGAGAGATTATTGAATGAATATTGGTCTAATGAAGAGGAGTGCAATATATATATATATATAATATATGTAATATTTATATGTATATATTGAATATTAATTTGTATTTTACCAAAAGAAAAAGAAAAATTGAATATTAATTTGTAGTAGTAAAATTTGAGAAATATATCAATGTAAAATATGAGTCCAAATGTTTAAGTCAACAAAAATCACAAAAAAATAAAACAAACATGTTTAATAAACCTATGGCGAGTGTTCCAGACAATGTGAGTGTTCTAGACAATGTGAAAAATGCTTCCGATGCTCCGATATCTTCAGAGGAGGCCGATCAACTGCAACGCAGTGTGAAAAAGCATAAGAGGAATGAGGATGAGGCCACATCTCGAACTGCGAAATGGAAGGCGTGGAGAATGGGACACAACCCCGGGCTGAAAGATCCTTTGCGGACATGGTTCGTAATCGTACCCCAGTGAGGGAGATATACACAGGAGAAGGAGAGGAGGATACCCTTGATGACCTTGGAATGGTCGATGTAATACAATATCCGGACAATATGCCGGACCCATCAGTATGTCCTGTTGTTGACGTAACTTGGGAAGAGTATAAGGCAAGCCGGAAACCTTGGCGGAGAGCACCGATTCTGAAAACTCTTGGAAAAAGCTTCAACCATAAACTTATTATCCCCCGAATAAAGAAGATATGGCAGTTGGAAGGCTCATGTGAAATCATAGATATCGACAAAGGCTTCCCGGTAGCAAGGTTCTATACACAGGCTGATTATGTCGGGATTTTGGAAGGGGGTCCATGGATGGTATTTGGTCACTACCTAACAATCTCCAAATGGCGGCCGAACTTCACTCCATCGGAGTCTATGATACTGAATACTCTCATCCGGGTTAGATTCCCGACAATATCAACGGAGATGTTCTCGGAGAATCTCCCGATGAAGATGGGCAACACTATTGGCAAGGCAATTAGGACGATATCACCACCTGTACCGTCACTAGGGGACAGTTTGCTCGGGTCCGTGTTGAGATAGACCTTAATCGAAAACTCTATCCCACCGTGTCAATGATGGGAAGAGTAGTTCCCGTGGAATATGAGGGTTTACCAAAGATTTGTTATCATTGTGGTGTGTATGGACATCGGCTAGAGACATGCCCACAGGTGCAACCACCCGAGCCCGAGAATCCAGCTCCGGCGCCCCCGAACGTCGAAACCAATCCATCCCCTACCGGACCTTATGGTCCATGGATGCTCCCAGCCAATGTCCGCCGCCGCCAACAACTCGCGCAACAGCGGATGCAACGGAAGGCCATGCCGTCACTCGAAAATCAACGTCTCAATCAACAAATTGAACGAGAACTTCGTATCTCAAAAACGGGTCGACCCGAAGACAAACCAAATGGTTCGGGTTACGAGGACCTAGGCAAGGGGCAGACCCGCAAACAGCAGAGGGAACCAAATAAAGCCGGGAAGCTACCCGCTCATGGGACAGCCGACCATAGGAAAGGAAACAGCTTTTCTGCTTTGGAAGAAATTTCCGGGGAAGCGGAGTTGCTGGAGTCAATAGAAATTTTGAAACAAAAAATTAGGGACTTACCTGGGCCCGGTGGGCATGCCCACCCGAAAAGCCTTAAGGCTAAGGACCCGGTAAAGCGAGGTAAAGGAGGCCCAAGAGAAGGCAAGGAGGCACCTCGGGCGGGCCACAAACCACCTAATTTACCTAAGCCATATCCCCCAACTCGGAAAATGGCGGGCCAACCCATTCGGGACCCTCATAGCGAACGGGCCGTAGCCCAACCCGATGACCCGAATAGCCCGACCCGACTTTCTACACTAGTTTCGGGCGATTCCCAAATTTTACAAACACAACACCCCGGGGAAGCTCGGAATAATAGGAAGGATGGACAACCGGTGGAAAAGGCCGACACGGAGGTCGATAATGAGAAGAGACCCTCCGATCAACATCTGGGGGGACTGCCGCGGGGTATCACGGTGGAGACGGAGATGTCTAAGAAACCAGACGGCAATGGAGGGGACTCACAGAAGGCTTCCGCCTTATCCAAGTAATTTCTCCGCTTGTTTATTTATGTCAAACATTTTTGTATGGAATTGCCGGGGAGCCGGTGCTAAAAATACACAGAGATACTTACGGGAATTCCTGGGTTGCTATAATCCACCCATTATTGCCCTTTTAGAAACCAGAATTTCTAGTATACATATTCAAAAGAACATTATAGATAGAACTACTCTTACTAAATATATTGCGGTTGAGGCTGTGGGTTTCGCAGGGGGGATATGGATTTTGTGGGATGATAACGGGGTTAATATTACTGAAGTTGCTTCCCATGATCAAATTGTCACCGCCGCGGTTTGTGATCAACGGAACCGTAGGTGGATGCTGTCCATTATTTATGCCTCGCCGAACTACATGTTGCGGGAGGAGTTATGGGATTATATCATTAAATTGGGGGAAATCATCGACGTCCCTCGGTTGCTAATGGGAGATGTGAATCAACCCTTAAATGCTGAAGATAAATATGGAGGGAATCCTATCAATCCCTCTCGTGCTGCCAAACTTCAGAATATGGTTGATCGATGCAAACCGGTGGATTTGGGGTTTCAAGGACCGAAGTACACATGGACAAATAATAGACAAGGTCGGACTAAAATTCGGGAAAGGATTGATAGAGGGTGGTGTAACTTGGAGTGGCATCTTAGTTTCCGGCAAGCATACATTCAACACCTACCTCGGGCGGCTTCGGATCACCATCCGATCCCACCGGCCGGACTACAAGAGGAGAGGCAGAGGGGAAACCGCAACTTCCGATTTCTTGAGGCACGGTTCCAACACCCGGACTTTGCGGCGGTAGTGGAGCGTTTGTGGAATAAGGGGACGGGAGATACGCACAAAATTATGGAGGAATTTAAGCTTGGACTTGAGGATCGGAACCGGAATACCTTCCGAAACATCTTCCACCGTAAGAGAAGGTGTTTAGCTCGTATTCTGGGCATCCAAAAACGGTTAGCTGTTGCACCGTCAAAGTCACTTGAAAAGCTTGAGATCAAATTGGAGGCCGAACCGGAAAATACGTTGAATCAAGAGGACATTTATTGGAAATAGCAATCCCGGGAGAATTGGCTATGCATGGGGGAACGTAATACCGGATATTTTCATGCAAGCGTGATTGATAGGAGGAGGCGTAACCGAATTATACAGCTGAAGAGGCCCGATGGAAGCCGGTGTCTTGATGAAGCCGAACTTAAAATTTTGGCTACCGATTTTTATCGTCACCTTTACTCCATAGAAGATCCTATATCTACACACCCGCCACCTATATTTCCTAAGCCGAGCCGTGGCGGCATATGGTGGCCGAACAGGGAGGTCTCCGACCGAGAAATCAAAAATGCTGTCTTTCAAATTGGGGCACATAAGGCACCCGGACCGGATGGTCTGCCTGCTAGTTTTTTCCATAGATTCCGGCCATTGGTGGGGGAGGCGTCCACCGCTTTTATCCAGGGCATATTCCGAGCGGGGGTTATACCGAAACACATGAATAACTCTCTCATTTGCCTTATTCCGAAAACAGCCCACCCGGAGCGGATCGGCCAATTTAGGCCGATTTGCTTGAGTAATGTACTCATCAAAGCGGTCTCCAAGATCATTGCTAACCGTTTGAAACCACTCATGAACGAAGGGGGGCCGGTGTTCAAGCCGGCGTTTTTATGGGGGGGAAGGCAATCCACCGACAACATCGTGATTGCACGGAAGTGCTTCATTCTCTACGACGAAGGAAGGAGGGGAAAAGAGGATCCATGATTGTCAAAATTGACCTCGAGAAAGCGTATGATCGAGTAGGCCGGAAGTTTCTCGAGGAGGTCTTAGTTGCGGTGGGCTTTGAGGAAGGACTAAGGAAGGTGATCTTAGGGCGCATAAAATCCACTAAACTCTCGGTAATTTGGAACGGCGAGCGACTAGACGGCCTTTACACCGGACGAGGCCTACGCCAAGGGGACCCTCTCTCTCCTTATTTGTTTGTCTTGTGTATGGAGGTTTTACACCATAAGATTACGGTAGCGAGAGAGCGGAAAAAGTGGCGTCCGTGTAGGATCGGGAAAGATGGTTTGGCAGTCTCCCACCTCTTCTTTGCTGATGACTTGTTACTTTTCGGGGAGGCCTCCGAAAAACAAGCCAACATCATGCGAGATGTACTGCAGTCCTTTTGTATGATATCGGGTCAAAAGTCCACTTGCGGAAGTCTAGGATTTGGTTCTCTCCTAATACTCGACAACTTATATCAGGGTTTGCACACATGAGCATCCCGGCTGCCGAGAATCTCGGTACATATCCGGGGGTCCCTCTTCTCCATGACCGTTTGCGCAATCATCATTTTCAGCCCTTGTTGGATCGGGTAAAGGGGAAATTAAGTGGCTGGAAATCACAGCTTTTGTCCGGGGTTGCGAGACTTGTCTTGTTGCAAACTGTGACTACTTCCATTCCAGTCTATTCTATGCACTCTTGTAAGCTCCCGGGGAGAATTTTGGAACATCCGGAGAAATACAATCGTGATTTTTTCTGGGGAGATACGGAACATAAGAAATCTATCCACTCGATTTCCTGGTCCACTATCTGCCAGCCTAAGAACATGGGGGGATTGGGAATTCGGCCTCTGTCACATGTTAATCAAGTGTTGCTAGCTAAATTGTGTTGGCGCCGCCTTACGGTCCCCTCCCGAGCTTGGGCACGATTCTCATCGGTAAATATGGGAGACATATGGAAACAACAAAGGTAGTTGGCTCAACAGTTTGGCGTGGGATGAATCGGGGCTTCCAGCTGCTTCGAAAGGGGCTCGGAACGACAGAATCACCTGTTGACACCCCCCGAATTTGGTGGAACCCGTCGGCAAAAGGGAAATTCACCACTTCTTCCGCACATGCCCTTATTCGCGGGATGAGGGACAATCTGTGGAGGCGGCACATCGGACCGCAATCCGGAGATTAAAAGGTCCATCTCGGGGACCCCTCTTGTTGTGGATGTTATCCCATAACAGGTTAAAGACGAAGGAACTAATGTGGACAAGACAAATCTGGATGATGCTACTTGTAGTGTGTGCGGGTTAGCCAATGAATCCGCCTTACATGCGATTCGGGACTGTGTTGTTCCTAGTCGGATTTGGAGATTGTTATCTCCACCTGGTACGCAAGATGGGAAGTGGCATTTGAACGACCCGTCGGAATGGGTGTATTCCAACCTGACGTCCAAGGCGTCCGGCGGAAATTGGAAATATATTTTTTGCTCAGCTGTGCGGAGTGTTGGTTTTGGAGGAACCAATTGCTTTTCCAACAACAAACACTTCCGCCTGCGGAAATTGTGGTTCATAGTATTCTGGATAAATGTTTAGCTTTAACCTCTTCTTTGTATAGAGATAGAGCTAATTACAACACAGGAAACTATTGTTTTTAGTTTTGCCTCTGTTTTTGGTGAATCTGGGCTATTTTGCCTACTGCCCTCTCGCTACTTTGGTAGTGGGCTTGTATAGCTTTTCCTCTATTATATTCAATATAATACCCCCTTTTCAGGAAAAAAAATCACAAAAAATCATGGTATCACTAAACCACTAACTACTATCATTGCCCACATCTCCACTCAACAAAAATCATGCGAATTCTTTTTTTTACTATTTTATTTAGAGAATATATATATATATATATATATATATATATATATATATATTAATATTTGCTATCATTACTGAATGCATTCGAGAAAATCACAAAAATCCTAAAAGAAATAATAATAATAATAATAAATACACTTTAAAAAAAAAAAAAAACCTTTGCCGGAGTTTCCATATATTATTACCATCATTGAGTCCAATACCTTCTTAAGAGGCGCATCCGAGGTTTTCATTCTTGTAAACGCATGCACTCCAAAAATAAAAAAAAAAAATCTATTACCAACATTACATCATTGTTCTTAATCCTATAAATAACCAACAATCCATAATATTGTCCAAAATTCTATATATATATATATATATTCATGGAACAGTATCTTATGGATAGATTTTAAGTATAAGTAGTATTTTAAAATTATATTTATATATAAACTAATTTTTATTCATGTCGGATAGTTTTCTTGTAACCGGTAAAATTCACTTTGTGAGTTTTAAATAATTATATTTGTGAGTTATTATTAATTTGTATGTAGTTATTGAGAAAAACTATGAAAATTAATGAGGAATTTTGTTTTTATTATTTGAGCAATATTCTTGCAAGAAAATAGCTAGTAAATATTGCATGCATATACAAATTTCAAGATTTACTAGTAATTTTTGTCAAAAATATTTAGAATATGCTAGAATATATATATTATTCTATTATTATTATTATTATTATTATTCCATTAGACGTGCCTTGGTGCTTGAAGGGGGAGAATAATATATGGATCCCACTTGTGATGCATTTATATGGATTAGGTTTGACTTGCTACAATACTTGATGATCATCAAATAACCCACCACCACCCCTCCTTTACCCCTCTACCCCCCTCACCCCACCCCACCCCACGCACACACTCACACAAAGAAGGGAAGGAGAAGGAGAAGGAGAAGGAGAAGAAGAAGTAAACATCATGACAAGGAAAATACTTGATTTGCCTTGGTGGATTGCAATATATTTGCATGGATTGGGTCGAGAGAAAAAAAGAAGAAAAAAGATGAAGTCTTTAAAAGAAAAAAAAATTAATAATACTCTCGAAAAAAAGTTTCGTACAAAGCTGACTTATGTGCGCCCCTTCCTGCTTTTCTTGACATCTTTTTTTGTGCATTGCAAATTAAGACATCACACGTATATATCAATCACCAACGTTAATCTTACATTAATCCACTTTAAAATTAAAAAATAATAATAATAATAATAATATTGTGTATTGATTATCTAAACCCCAAGATTTACATATATATATATATATATATATATATATATATATATGATTGCACTTAACTTCACACCTATTGGTTAATAAGAAGAATCATGAAGTGCCAAAAATTTTTTATTATAGGAAGAAATTAGTAATAAAAGAGATTATTCTTTTATAACCACTTGATTAGATTCCATTTTAGATTTGTAAGATGAAAATAATTATATATATATATATATATATATATATATTTCAATAAAAATCTTAGAAAGACTTTGAAGTGATTTTGATCAAGAAAAGGATGGTTTAGAGAACTACTTGATTTTGCATAGCTGATAAACGATTTATGAATATTACACGTAAATTTTATTGTAAGCGCTACCTTAAAGTTAAAATAATGTCTTTTTTTAAACAAAAATTAAACTCTAAAAATACAATTCGAAATAAATCTAAATTTATGAGAACAATAGCTCCAAATATATTATAGAATGGAGGGTTAGGGTGAGTAAATCAAGGAATTAATGTAGGTAGGGAGAGGGAGATTATAGGGGTGGAGTGGGAAGAAGAATGGGGACAAAGAACATCAAATGCATTGGTATCCTTAATCACCTAAGTGGGGAGCACCATTAGAGCTAAGGTTCCCAAACCTAAGCAAACTTAATTACTCTCTCTCTCTCTCTCTCTCTCTCTATATATATATATATATATATATATTCTATAAAAATTTGAAATTTTTACAATACTCAAGAAAAGTGAGCTTTCTAGTAAGTTGACTTGCATGCCCCATAAAAGTCTGTCAAATTTTTTGAGGTTCTAAAAGGGAATCCAATCCTCCTCAATATTCTCTTCTCCAACAAAGCCCACATTTGAGTATAATCAAGATTCTTTCTTTCTATCTTCCTTTCTTTCTTTCTTTCTTATATACTTAATGAACACCCACACACATACACACATATATATTTAAACTCTTAGTTTGATACAATAGGAAAACGTATTGTAAATGATATATAAGGTCAAGAGTTTGACATTTATTATGAGCATCATGTATGAACTAAGGTGAGGTCTTGCCTCAAGTAAAAGTTGAACTCTACCAGCTAACTTAGATCAAATTTGAATTAGTTAAAATTATAATGGCTTCAGATATTAGATTGTCTAATTAAATATATATATATATATATATATATATATATATATATATATTTAGAAAATAATGCAATGAAACTAGAGCCCCTAATTACCTAAATGAAACAATGCAAGAAATATTAAATGAAGACATTAATCTAAGTTCAATGTTTTTGATGTGTGTGTGTGTGTATATATATATATGTATGTATGTATGTATAGTTACTCTTTATGTATATATATATATATATATATATTTAGAAAATAATGCAATGAAACTAGAGCCCCTAATTACCAAAATGAAACAATGCAAGAAATATTAAATGAAGACATTAATCTAAGTTCAATGTTTTTGATGTGTGTGTGTGTGTGTATATATATATATGTATGTATGTATGTATAGTTACTCTTTATGTATTTAAATCCAAAAATTGTGGGAAAGATAGTGATGATGAGTATTGGGGATATATGGGAGGCAAGGGGTGGTCTCAAAAGGTGGAATGAAATGAAAAGGAGTCATTGTCTTGGTTCCTTGCTGATGTTCTTTTGCTGGGAAAGGAATAACTTTTTTTTCTTCACTCTTTTTTTTTTTTTTTTTTCCTTTGAAACTTAAAAAAAGATGGGATTTTTTTTTTCCTTTTCTTTCTTGCTTTTCTTTTCTTTTAAAAGGTTGTCTTTTTGAAGGGAGAAAAAGGGGAACTTATTAGTGAGTGAGTGGGAGAATAGAGAACTCCACTGGCTATAGAGAGTTCTCATAGAATTATGCTGCTCAGTTCAAAGTCGTTTCTCTCTCTCTCTCTCTCTCTCCTCTCACACACACACACAGGATTGTGCATGGCCAGGCCACTCCATTCATTCTCAACTTGATTATTATTATCACACACACACAAAGGTCAATCATACTTTTTTTTTTTTTTTTCTTAGGTTTAAAAAGATTCTCCATTCACAAAGCATGCATTATGCACAGATGAATCATTTGATGCCTCCCCATTTCAAATGTATATATATATATATATATATTATATATATATATATATATATATGTATGTATATATTGGCAAGAAATTCCCATATCACTTAATTACTAACCCTAGCTACTAGTGCCAAATTATATATTATCTATACTCCCAAGTCCAAGATACTATTCCAATATCTAAAGAATAAACACACACTACATATATATATATATATATACACATATGATTATGTTATGTCAAAATTATGTTTGAATATAATATTACAAGTAAATTTATCATTTATTTTGAAATATGATTCTTTAGTGTAATTGATTATGAATGATATTAGACTAACTTATAATTACAATTGGTGATATGACATCACAATCAAATCTTGAAACATGCATAAACATTTATATAATATATATATATAGTGTGACATCTAGAATCATTTTTAAAGTCCACTCGGTAAGCATATATTCTGAAGAACCCTTCTCACTCGTTTTCTCCAAAAAAAAAAAATCCTATTTGAAAAAAGGAATAATATGTATATATATATATTTGATAAGTATTATTTGCATATATGTATACATATATATTAGTGTGAATGAGTCTAGAAAACACGGTATTTTTTGCACAAAGTTGTTTATATATTTGAATTCAGAAAATTAAAAAATCAAATTTGGACCAAATTCAATACTCAAAAAAAGGAAAAAAAAAGTGTACTCATGTATAGAAAATGTCCAAAAAAACAGAAAGAATTGAAAATTCAATTTCAGAGACAAATTAAATGTTCATAAATAATGGCTATATATAATCATAAAAAAAAAGGGGGAAAAAAGAATGCCAATGTCAATTTTGGTGGTTGAAGAAAAATCTCTAAGTTATGATGGTATTAATGTAAATATATATGTCGTAATGTTAACTGTAATCAATGCTGGACAATAAACAATAACTTGTCATATGCCCGCGCCACCCTCCTTACATTAACTTATTCAAAGTTATCATAATTCCGGTTAATTTAGATTTGATTAGTGAACGTCCAAGATTTTAGAGTTTGGCTTCCACCCCTTAGGTGTAGCATTTAGTTCTCATATCACAACCAAGACCCGCAAGCTCGTGCCACGACTATGAATTTGACAAAGCACCCACGGTTAATTACTTGGTATCGTCATCATTGCACCAAAAGAGATACCCCGAATTGAATATAAGTACCTAAGTTCATTCTTATATACCACTACACATTCACTTCTCATTTTGATGTGGTATCACAAGAAGGCCTCGTCATGACTCTTAAATGACGTTCATAGCAAATGTCAAATTCTCAATTTCGTATAATATTTACAATGTATTTTCCTATCATATCAAACAAAGGGCTTACATTATATGCTTATTTTGATGGCAACAAACAAAACCCCTTCTCATTTTCCATCCTATCTTCTACTCCATTTTCTTTCATGACAAAAATATAAGTTTATAATATTCTATCTTATCTGTAGTTATATAGTATATATATATATATATATATGTAAGAAATTTTCATAAAATATTATAGACTTCATATTTATTATTATCTCAAGTTTTTTCTTTTTGTTTAATAAAAACAATTTCGAAGTACTCGACTTAGAGGCACCTCACGGTCTCGCATGCATAAAACGTTAGAAATTTAATATCAAAAGTTTAGGATAAAGTAGATATATATATATATATATATATATTTTTTTTTATAATTTATATATATATGTTTAAAGTTTTGTATAATAATAGATTGAAAAGAAAAACAAATTCTCTTCATTTTATTTTTATTTTTTAAATAAAGAACATTAGGAGTGGGGAAGAAAAGAAGGTACGAACTCATATTTTTTGCACGGCAAGGGGGAAAAATCATGACACTGACATATAATCTTCATTTTTATTTATTAAATGATAGACTAAATAAGTAAAATTAACTCAATAGCTTGAGGAAGTTGGTAAGCGGACTCTTAAAGCTTCTCCTCGGGGCGGATGGTCGAGGGTTCGAATCCCCCTGAGGTGGTTAACGTCACGTTAAAAAGCTCTGGGTCAGACCCTCACCATCGAGTAAGAGTTGGACTCTGCGAGCGCACCCCATGCCAAATCCGGATTAGTCGGTCAGCGTGGGTTCGGATATCGAATGCTTAAGAAAAAAAAAGTAAAATTAAAATAAAGGAAAATGGTAATAGTATAGGGTTTCAATTTTTTTTTGCAATTTTTATTAAAAATATATATATATATATATAAGAATCAATCTTTTTTTATTTTTATATCCTTCACTTCTTCACAATAATAATAATAATAATAATAATAGTAGTTATAAAATTGATTGTAAAAGTCAACATGGTTGACCCGTGGTCAGGACAGAAGAACCTTAGAAAAAAAAAAAAAAGAAGGGGTTGCACGTGTGGGTGTACTTATCAACTCATGTGGGAGAGAAATGAATCATCATCATCATTATTATTATTATTATTATTATTATAACTAAAATCTCTCTCTCTCTTCATTTCTCTCTCTAATCCATTTTGATCCAAATGCTTTGTGAGAGATTTGCTTTTGTCTCCCAAACTAATGATGAGTTTTTGGGTCCTTTTTTTTTTTCATTTCCATTACCAATTTACCATTATTAAATGCCATAAAAGTTTATTATAAGTTGTCACAATAGTTTTTCATTAATTAAATCTAAATACATGTTATAGATATTAATTTGTATTTCAGACAAATGTTTTGGGAGAAAACGGTTGATGAAAAATTAAAACAATTGAAAATTTAAATTCACATTATTCAAATTGAAATTAAAAAAAAAAAAATTAATAAATATACATTAATTTTAATATGACAAACCTTTTCTCACATTACAATAAATTAAAAAAAGAAGAAGTAATAAACTATATATATTTTAAAAATATTTTAAATTTTCATATATAACCCGGAAGGATAATTTTAAAATGGAAGGACAATATTATAAATCTTTTAATGATCAATTTTGTCAAGTGTTTGTGACAAAGTTGGTAACAATGCAGGAGTTCGATACCTCATTTCAGTCATAATACTGTCACGTTTCAATGTTGGATTAATCAAATAAAAATCAGAACATCATCACTATAGAAAAAAAGAAATGACCAATTTTTTTGTTAGGCGAGAGGTTACTAACTTTTTAATTTATTATTGCAATAAAATAAAATCAAATAGAAAGGAGGATAATAGACACGTGCAAACGTTTATATGTTGAAATATTACATATGAAAAGCAATATAAAAATATATATTTTTCCTTTAATATTTTTTTATACCAGTAAAAGAAATATATTATATAATAAAGAGAAAAAAAATACAAAAGAAAAGAAAGACACACAAGGCTTCATGCAAAAAGGTGGACATAAGAGGTCGAAGGTTTGATTGAGGGTTCGATACTTATTATGAGCGTCATTTAAAAATCGGAATAAGGTCTTCCCCCGAATAAGAGTTGGACTGTGGGTGCAATCCAAACACAATTGTGCCTAGTGCTAACTACTCATTGCCATTGCTGAAACTTCTCAAAACTTGTTTTTAGATGAAAATCTAAATATTTACTTACTTGTAGAATTGAAATCGTATCAAATATTTACCCATTTCAAAAGAAATAAACCGTAATTACAAAGAGAGACCATGGTCGAGACATCATTAAGAGACTGAGGCCATGAAGAAATTGTCACTATCTCCTCTCCTTTAATATTTAATAAAAACAAATATAAATTAATTTCAAGTTGAAAGAAGAAAGAGATAATATTCTTAATTTTTTTTTCCACGCATAATATCTTAACATTAATTTATATTTTTGTATAATTTTTTAATAAATTCAAGTCATAATTTTTTATTATCATTACATTCTATTTTTCACTTTTTTATTACATCTATTTTTTATTCATTCAAAAATATATATATAATATATATATGTCTATTTAATTAGCCATGTTGCTTTTAAATATTGGGGGGATTATGAAACTTTTTTTTTTTTTAATTATAAAAACAACAATAGTAATAATAAAAAGGTAATGAAGTGATAGAATTCTAACAAAGATGAGTATGCAATATTTTCTCTAGAAGAAGTGATTGGAATGAGGGCTATGAGTATTATATATAATATATATGTATATATAAATACACAAACAAGATGAGGCAAGAATAGTAGTTATCCATTTTAAAATAGAACTAAATTGACTATTAGGGGAAAATGTCAAAATCAACTAATTATGCCTTTTTTTTTGACTATGATCACTTCATCCCTTAGTTTTTTTTTCCCCTTTCAAACATCATCAATTATTATTATTATTTTTTAGTCCATCGGATATGTGGAACCATCACAAACCTAACTAATTCAGAATCCAATTCTTATTCGGGGAGTATCGAACCCTCGACCTCTTATAGCATGTGTTTTCCCATTGTGTCAAACCGAGAGCTTATAACATCATCAACTTCACCTCATATTACAACACACAAATATATATATATATATATATATATATATATATATATATATTCAAATTTGACTATCAATTTAGTACGAATAGTATCGATTTACATTTAGATTATCTCTAAATAAGATCTCAAATTAAAATACAAAGTGATTATTAAAAATCGAGAGAGGTTTACCTAAGCTTTTCTATTTTTGATGCATAATTTTAGTATATAACATGATAGTCAAGTTTTAGGGGCTAGGGTCATATAAAAAATATTTGATTTGTTGTTAATACCTAAGTAATCCTATATATTTGACCAAATATTATTATTTGTGAATATTTTTATCTCAAAATAAAAATCCATGTATTGGATGAGTATGTCCCTGGAATTTAATGTTCTCGATATTTTATAATTCATATTTATTAATTATTTTTATTAAAAAAAATAAAATTAAAAGATAAATTAATTTTTTATTAAAAAATATATTAATTCTTGTGTCTTATTATCTGTTAGGAGTAAAGTATATATATATATATATATATATATACATTTTCCATTTAAAGGTTTTTTTTTTCCCCTTCTAGAGAAAGAGATTTAACATATATATATATATATATATATAATAATGTTTGATAGATTATTATTATTATAAAGAAAGAAAAAGTAATAATAATATTACTACCACTAAATATTAACCGAAATAAAAAAAAAAAAAAAGGTTACTTAGTGGTACACAGCCTGAATATTGGTACATGGCTTCATGAGCTTTTCACTATTCTCCATAAAATATAATAATTAAAAAAAAAAAAAAAAGGAGAATTAAGTTTAAAGGTCAAAAACCCAACAATAAACAACAAAACAAACAGGTCAGAGTCAGACTCAACCATTTCTCTCTCTCTCCTCTCCTTTCTCTCTCTAAGCTCTGGGATTTGATTCATTCGTTCGTTCATGGCCGCCAACGCCAAGTAGAAGAGTAAAGCACCATACCATAACATAACCTCTTCTTCTTCTTCTTCTTCTTCTTCTTCTTCTATATCCTCTCTCTTTCTTTTTCTCAACTATCTACAGACATCTACAATATCTATTAGTTTCATTTCAGTTTCAGGTTTCTCTCAGCCAAAAGAGTTTTCTTGGTTTTCGAGCTTTTTTTTTTTTTTGGTGGTTGTTTTGGTTTTGTGGGGAAAAACCCATTTGAAAGAAGTTGTTTTCTTGATAAATCTTGGTGGAATGGGGAGTAAATGGAGAAAACTGAAAGTGGCTCTTGGTATGAATCTGTGTGTATATGTTCCGGGAAGCGAAACCAGTGGGGACTCATCGTCTTCTCCGCCGTCGGAGAGGCTTTCTGCTGCTGCTCTTTTGTCTCCGGTCACTGACTGGAGCTTGCTACCCGAAGCGCCGGCTCCTGCTGCCGCTCCTCCTACTCCTGGGTCTAATGGTTTAAAGCTTTCTAAGAGCTTCGGCAGCAGGTCTTCTAAGGTTTTGTTTCTTGGGCTTTCTTGTTCTTTTATTTTTATTTTTCTCCCTTACTTTTGAGTAAAGTGCGTTGAGCGGCTAAAAGTAAGGATTTTGTGGTCTCTTTTATTTGTGATTTTCTTGGAGAAATAGAAGCATTTCATTTTTTGATTGGAACCCTCTTGTTTCTCCATGAATTTGGTCAGTTCAGTTGATACTACTTGAGATAGTAAATATTGGGATCGTTCTGCATAGGTTTAAAATGGATAAGATATTTCAGATATTGATACCTTATGCGGGATGGTTTTATTTCCTGTTTTGCAAAATAAATACAAATCTTCTTGAAGGTTATTGTAATAATTTTGTTTCTCTTAATAGGTTGATGTTTCTGCCCTGTTTTGTGTTTGTCCCCTCTTCTATTTCTTATTTTAGACTGATTGATCTGTTGTATATATGAACTCTGCCTTATAGTGAGAAATATACCAAGAAATTACTCACAGAATTCTGTGTTTTTGCACTTTTTTAATTTGATAATACTACAAGAAATGTTGATGAAGTTTATGGAATTTCTGCTTCAAAGGTTTACAGGGCTGAAAGTCTTAATCACTTCTTAAGTTGCTAATCTATTGTAAACTACAAGTAGTTGGTAATATTTTGCGAGCTTCTCTCTATATGCTTTGCAGTAATTCCTTGCCTTAGTTTTGACGTTTGAGAAAGTCAACTTGCATTATATTAGTTTGGAGAAAATCATTCTGTTGGAAGGTCAACTTTGTTTCTTTTTAATACAAAAAAAAAAGTTAAAAATACTTGGGTACCAAGTCATTCCATCAATATAAATAGATGCAACATCTCTACCATCCAGCAGAGTAGCTTGAAGAACATCTTCAGGAATTTATTGCTTTTCCCTTCTCTCATTCTTTGTTCCTGCTTGTTCTTCTTTTACTTATCTTTTCCTCTGTCATCATTTTTTCTTTCCCTCTATCATCCCACAAAAAAAGAAAAAATAGAAGTCAACTAGTTTTTGGACCAACTGACTTCTCTCTGCTTGATCCTTTGTTTCGTTATACACTAAAAAGTACAGTTTTTACTGGTTTTCTGAAATTAAAAAGAAGGACCTACTTGATTCATGAACAAAAGATCCCAAACAGACATGAATGACATGGTGATTTAGTTATCTTGAAGCATGATAATTAGCAATAAAGATCCGTTGATCTTTCCCCTTTTTGAATTATTAACTGGTTCACATCCACAATGTTAGATTGTGTATAATTTTGTTTGAATTTTTGTTGAATTAATCTTGCTGAGCTGCTTTTTTTATCATACATCTTCATGGTTATCTGAGTTGACTTTGAACTTTGTCCTACATGAACTATTCTAGGGTTTCTTCTGGTTTTTTTTCCCCCCCTTTTTCTCACTTGTTTTTAACTTTGATTGACAGAAGACTTGTACAATATGTTTGTCCACTATGAAACGGGGCGATGGCCAAGCAATATTCACTGCTGAATGTTCACATTCTTTTCACTTCCATTGTATTGCCTCAAATGTTAAACATGGAAACCAAATTTGCCCGGTGTGCAGAGCAAAGTGGAATGAGATTCCTTTGAAAGGACCAAATTTGGATCCTCCCCCTGGGAGGGCAAGAATCAATCCCGTGGACTGGTCCCAAAATAATGCTTTAATGACTGTGGTTCGTCCTCCACCTCGTTCTAACTCTCTACGACAGAGTGCACCTCTACTTCAGGCTCCTGAGCCAGCTGTCTTCAATGATGATGAAGCTTTGGATCATCAATCTGCCCCTGTAGAAAGTAGCTCTTCAAGCAAGAGTTCTGTGGAAAAAAGTGAGCTAAGAACATTAGAAATCAATACATATACGGAAGTTCCAGCTGTTCCACGGTTCAGCGTGGCTAACGACTTTGCTGTCTTAATCAATCTCACGGCTCCTGCTCCAACTTCCAGGGAAAGTGTCAGTAGAAACCAAGCAAACATGCCCCAAGTTTCTCAAACATCTCGTGCTCCTGTTGACCTTGTGACTGTTCTTGATGTTAGTGGCAGCATGGCAGGCACCAAATTAGCTTTGCTAAAACGAGCAATGGGGTTTGTGATACAGAACCTTGGTCCAAATGATAGGCTTGCAGTTATTGCCTTTTCTTCAACAGCCCGCCGTCTTTTTCCCCTCCGGAGGATGTCAGAAACTGGGCGTCAGCAAGCATTGCAATCCGTTAATTCTTTGGTTGCAAATGGAGGGACAAATATTGCCGAAGGCCTACGAAAGGGTGCAAAGTTGATGGAAGACCGAAGGGAAAAGAACCCTGTTGCTAGTATTATACTGTTATCTGATGGCCAAGATACATACACTGTCAACAGTTTGGGTGGCAATCAACATCAGCCAGATTACCATTTGCTTCTTCCTTTGTCTATCCACAATGAAAATAGTTCTAGTTTCAGAATTCCTGTGCATACTTTTGGGTTTGGTGCAGACCATGATGCTTCGTTAATGCACTCAATTTCAGAGATATCTGGAGGTACTTTCTCTTTCATAGAAACAGAAAGTGTTATTCAGGATGCGTTTGCACAGTGCATTGGTGGGCTTCTGAGTGTTACAGTCAAGGATCTGCAGATGATTATTGAGTGTGTCAACCCTAGGGTTAAGCTTGGCTCTTTAAAAGCTGGAAGCTACCCCAATCGTGTAACCTCTGATGGACACATGGGAACAATTGATGTCGGAGACTTATATGCTGATGAAGAGAGGGATTTCCTGGTTTTCATTAATGTCCCAGTGGAAACATCAAACAACGAAACACCATTGTTGAAGGTGAGGTGTGTTTACAATGATCCCTTGACCAAGCAATCAGTAACCCTGGAAAGTAATGAAGTTAAAATCAGGAGGCCTGAAGTAGCTGGACAAGAGAATGCATCAATTGAAGTAGACAGGCAACAGAACAGGCTCCGTGCAGCTGAGGCGATGGCCTTAGCACGGACTGCAGCTGAAAAAGGAGAACTGGTGGGAGCAGCATCCATCTTGGAAAATTGTCGTAAGGCATTGTCAGAAACGGTATCAGCTAAAAACCATGATCGGCTGTGCATTTCGCTTGATGCTGAACTTAAGGAAATGCAGGAGAGAATGGCAAGCAGACATGTTTATGAAGCATCCGGAAGGGCTTATATTCTTTCAGGACTGAGTTCGCACTCATGGCAGAGAGCTACAGCTCGTGGAGACTCTACAGAGGGCTCAAGTCTCCTTCAATCTTATCAAACGCCTTCCATGGCTGAGATGCTTACTCGGTCTCAAGCAACACATCAGTCGCCCCATAGGCCCGTCCAACCATCATGGCCATTTGCCCAACCCAAGCCAAGGTGATACTGCTACACTACAAAACATCATGGGAAGTTCACAAAAAACATAAGACTAAGATGTTTCTCTGCATTATATCATCTATTAGATGATTTTTGTTTTAGGGGCTGGTGGTTGTGGGGGGGTAGATTTGGAGATGAGAAGGAAGTTTTTGGGTTGTCAATATTGTTCAAGTCTAAATATGTAAAGCAATAAAAATGGTGAAGGGAGAAGTGGTATAACATATAATATGGGGGGTTAAGGCAAGGGTGTAAAACCAACTAGGATTAAAAATATCTTTCATTTTTGTTGTTTCTTTTTTCTTCTTTATTTTTTGACTTTTGTGTTATCATTGTGGGTGATGTACATAAGGAAGGAAGATGGATTTAATCCATCTGAAGAGGAGAGGTGGGTATAAGTTTGTAATTGTGGATTAGCTGCAGCTATAATGCAAGAATGTGATTCTTTTCACAAAGTTTTGTTTCAATATCAATAGTCCCTATTTCTATCCTTTGCCTCTTCACACACACATACACTACTGCAAATGCTGCTTGTGACGAGACACCAATCTTCTGGCTTAAGTGAAGTTGTGGAATGGTACTCGTACTCACATATATAATCATTTAAAATTTAAGATTAATGCTTGTAGAATTGAACTTATACTCACGCATTTAGTTGTTAAAAACTTAGAATCAGAGTTTATTTCCTGTAAAGAAACTAAGAGCTTACTCTCATAAGAAACTTACCCTCGCTTAAGCTTATTTCCCATAAAATAGGAAGTTTCCTTCTCATAAAGAACCTACCCTTGTTACTGTGTGAACAAAGAGCTTACTTTCTATAAGAGACTTACTCTTGTTCCCCCGACTTACTCTTGCTACCTCCTCCAAATGCCTAAGGGATTAATTTGAATGTTAAGACATTGTCCATAATTGAGATATATATATCTATATATATATATATATATATATATATATAAATAAATATATATATAATATATATATATTCATTGTGTTTATGAATATTACACGAATTTTTTAGTTCCATTTTCATTATCATTTTTAGTTCCATTTTCATTATCATAAAATATAATTTAAATTGAAACTGAATTAGTCGGAGGTGGTATTGCTTGGTAGATGATCTAACTAACAAATAGAAAACACCAATCTCTGAACTGTTATGGTGCTCTGTTCCACAAAAAAACAACAGCAATTCTGCACAGGCATTTTTTTTTTTTTGTCTTCTTTTCTTCACCCCCACCCACTACATCTGAGGACAGAGTATACAGTGACATTGCAGTTAAGAGAGCCCTTCTCCATTGAATTAACCTTTCAGGTAAAAGGGTTGGTTACCTTTTTTTTTCTTTTCTGCATTCACTTTTTTTATTTGTCAGCCAATGTGACCCATCATGCAAAGCAACCACTATACCTATAACTAGCCTCTGACTCCTATCAATCTATGCATATATACATACATATGTATATATATATATATATATATATGTATATGTGTGTGTATATCATGTCTGTGTTGCATCTGTTCATACTTGAGACTTTAAAAAATCCGCAAACCAGACCACCACACCCACCCCCACTATACTTTGCAATTTTGTCTTTCTACTAACATGGTATGGGCAACAAGACAAGAACTCGCATGGGTATTTGATCAAAATGCCCTGTTTTTTTAGAAGTAATTCTATGAAAGATTTAATTTTTTTTTTTATTATATGACATAAGGTATCTTGAATAAATTTTAATTATAGATAACATTTTTAAATTAAATTTTTACATTAAGTTTTAAATGACTGCAATTAAGCCAAAAAAGTCATTTATTAGTTCACATATATTAGTTGAGAAATGAATATCTAGTTCACCATGGTTCCAGTGGGTTATGCATCCAGTCTTGCTTCTGAACCCAACTGCAGCCTGGATTCTTCTTCACACCCCTAAGATTCATCATTTCTCGAACTCTATCTGCTTCTTCCCAATTACCAGCGCCTGCATACATGTTAGAAAGAACAACATAGTACCCCGAATGATCAGGCTCGAGTTGAATTAGATGCTCAGCCACCCAACAGCCTAACTCAAGATTTCCATGTACTTGACAAACCCCAAGTAAAGCTCCTAATATATTAGTATCAGGTTTCATTGGCAAGCTTTTCAAAACGTCTAGTGATTCTTCAATGAGTCCAGAACGACCAAGAAGATCAATCATACATGCATAGTGTGTTTCAGATGGCTCAATACCACGAGCAAGCATTTCACGAAAATATCTATGCCCCTGTTCAATCAGTCCACCATGACTACATACTGAAAGCACTGCAACATATGTTACTGAATCACATTCAACATCATCTTCGTTCATGGCTTCACATACACTGATTGCATTTTCGAACTCACCAACCATTCCTAATCCTAGAATCATAGTAGTATATGAGGCAGAATTCTTCTTAGAAATCATGTCAAAAACTTTTCTAGCTAGGGAAATCTGTCCAGATTTTGCATACATATCTAAAAGTGAATTTGAAACTAATAAATCCTCATCAAAAGACCTTCTAATTGCAGATGCATGGATTTCTTTACCTTGCTTGATAGCTGAAATGTTTGTGCAAGCTGAGAGGACTCCGATAAAGGAGACAGGATTATGCTTTATCCCAAGTAATCCCATTTCTACAAAAAGGTTAAGAGAATCCAAGCATTGATTGATTAAGGAATAACCAAAGATCATAGTGTTGTAAGATACCACATCTCTAGGAGAAAGAAGAAACACATTCCTAGCTGAATTGAGGCAGCCACATTTTGCATACATATCTGTCAAAGCATTTGATACAAATAAGTCTCCAGCTGATCCTATACGAATGAGCTTGGCATGAATTTCCTTCCCAATCTGAATAGAAAAAATACGTGCACAAGCTGGAAGAACATTTGTGAAGGTGAGAACATTTGGCGTTTGACCATGAAGTTGCATTTGACGAACAAGTTCTATAGCCTCTAATTCAAATCCATTCTGAGCACAATTAGCAACCATTATATTCCAGGAAACAGCATTTCTCATCTCTGTACTGTAAAAGACATTCGATGCACCTAAATAGTTTCCTGATTTAGCATACAGATGAATCAAAGAATTGGCCACGGAAATATCAACATCCATCCCGGCTCTCATGCTAAAACCATGTACTTCTTTTCCTTTATTGAAAAATCCCAGTTCAACAAACACTGGCAGCATTATAGAAACAGTAATGGGATCTAATTGTACGCCCTTTTCAATCATCATTCTAAAAGTATTCAGAGCATCACCATTACATCCTAGGTAAGCAAAGCTATGAATAATGGCATTCCAAGTGAAGCTGTTTTTCTCCAACATTTGGTCAAAAACCTGCTTTGCAGCTTCAATTTCCCCACATTTACCATAAGCATCAACAAATGAATTCCCGACATTCACTTGAGTATCCAAACCGACCTTCAGAGCATAACAGTGAATCCGACCAACTGTTACTCCATCCCGAATGGCTGCACAAGCGGGCAAAGTACTCACCACAGTAACATCATTTGGCATACATCCTGGATGAAAAAGCATCTCATCAAACAAATCCAATGCTTGCAAGAAACAATCTTTATCAGAAAAAACCCGAATTATTGTATTCCAAGAAACCACATCCCTCTCGGGCATTTTAGCAAACACTTTGTCTACAGCAGTCGGATCGTCACAATTCCCATAAAACAACATGAGAGTATTATTAACAAACACATCCTCGTCGAATCCAATCTTAATCAAAACACAATGGGTTTCCAAACCTTTTTGAATTGCACAGAATTCAGCGCAAAGTTTCAGAACAAAAGGGTACGTGTGACGATCACCCTTGACATTATTCCCAACCATCTCATTGTAAATCACCAACCCTTCATCATACAAACGCAGAACTCCATGAGCACGAATAAAAATGTTGTAAAGAAACGTGGAGTGAGGGGAATAAGGAAGAGTCTGACGGAAAAGAGAGTACAAAGTCACAGGGGTGGCTTGAAAAGCTGCATAGCGTAGAATTAGAGCTGCAGAAAGGGAAACAGAGGAAGGAAGTAAACCATGGAGGATGGAAATGGCATGGGCTTGCTTTGTTTGGTTCAATGACTGCGCAGAAACACAAATTTGAAGGAGTTGTTTTGGACATTGCCATTGTTGTGAAGTAGAATGCGGGAGTGCTGTATGGATGGTGTAACTGTGCGAGTTCTTGGGAAGCGGAAACCTATGAATTAATCGAAAGATTCTTCCATGTTGAAACATAGATACCTAAGTGATTCTCTCCTCGCATCACGACCACCAGCTTTTAAACAAAATTTATTTATTTATTTTTGGCAAATTGAAAAATTTGATTTTTAATTTATATAATTTTTATGATTTCAAACTTATTTTATTTTTTATTATTATTTTATTCCTTAAATTAATAATTTAGTAAATTTTATTCCCTTAACTAAAAATTTAAAGGGGGTAAAAATGTAAATTTTAATACAAAATATTTTAATTTACTATTGTAAATTTACATTTAATAAATATTTTGTATATTATCAAAGATATCATATCATACATTTGTAAATTTATATTTCATAAATGTATTATTAAGGATCATATCCAAAAAATTATATAAGTTAAGGATGAAATTTATCAAATTATTAAGTTAAGGGATGAAATTTAACAAATTATATAAGTTAAGGGATGAAATTTATTAAATTATTTAGTTAAGAGATGAAATTTACCAAATTATTAATTTAAGGGATGAAATAATAAAAATAAATAAAATATGGATGAAATCACAAAAATTATATAAATTAAGTATCAAATTTGCTATTTATTCTTTTCTGATTTTTTTTTTTTTTGAAGTATTTTCGCTTCCAATAATCTCAAATGATTAATTTTACAACAAAATTAAATCAATCTACATCCAAACTAATCTCAATCAAGTAGGGTTGGTCTAACTTGCATACATGAGTCGAGGTTCGAACTCTTGACCTCACTTAAGTCAAGAGAAGTTTCTTATTAGCTCACATGCGCTTTGGGTTTAAATTTTTCATTTAAATTGCACTTATAGACACTTTGTGATCGGATTAATCTAAAATCGAATTGTCACTCACCATTTTTGGTGAAAATATTATCTAATACCTTTCTTTATAACTCAAAATCTTAATTAAGAGAATTAAATTCATTTCATTTGGACGAAGGGTTATCGATAATTTATTTATTTATTGTCTCACCAAATAAGATAGAGACACCGGACGCCCACGAAGGTCTAAAAAAAAAAATTTATATTTTTTTTTTTTTGTAAGATAAGGAAAAAAAATATTTGTCTCAATAGGGCCAAGTCTGAATTTAGCAAAGCTCATTGAAGAAGAAGCCCAAAAGCTCTTTGAGCCCACAAATGACTCTTCACGTCAAAGTCCATTTTTCTCTTAGCTCACACTGTTAGTGACTCTCCTTCGTTTATTCTCGAGGAGTGAAAATGGAGAATTTGGTGGCGAAATTCCGACTCTGCTTAATTTTCTCAGTGATCTTATCACTCTACTTCTCGACTCATGTTAGATCGTGGTCGCAGGAGCTTGAAATCGTAACAGCCGAGCGGAGAGTGAGTGTTTTCATTTTCTACTAAACTATGTTTCATTGTTTTGTATATACTTTTTCTAGATTTTTGTTCCTAATGTTTTGAAAATTTTTTTCTTTCTGTTTCTGTTTTTATATGTTTTGAGAGGCATTGTACACGTGAGAATTTGGAGGGAAATTGTTTTTGTTTAAAATAATAATAATAGTTTCAAATAATTTGATCTGATGGTGCAGGTTGACTTGAGTTCCCAGATTGTTAGGGTTTATTTGACGCTGAAGGTACGAATTTCGGAAACTCTTATTGTATAATATTTTGTTTCTGATGATGTTTACCGTAGGTTTTATGATCCTTTGTTATTTTTGTTATATAATGATTCGAACTTCTGTTGTTTCGTTGTGGATTTGCAACTTGCAGATTTGTTTTTTGGCCTTCATTTTATGTAAATTCTTTGAAAAGTTTAATATCACTGACTTGCCTAAAATGGAGCATTACTGAATCTAATCTATCAGTTGTGTTTAGGTAGGATATGCCATTCAGATTTTATCCAAAACTTATAAAACTTTTGACCTTCTAGTATGTTTAGGATTATATTTTCCATTATTGTATGTTTCAAGATTCTAGAGATTGCTACTTTTGGACATACACTAGCAATTCAACATTAAGCATTCATGATTCTACCCTCCAGTGTGTGTATTGGTTGTTGGAGTTTGCTTCTTGGGGGGGAAAGAAATGGAAATCCTGGCTGTATATAATCGGGTATCTATCTTTGGTGAAATCAGACACACTATTAAAATCTGTTTATTTCATGCTTTCACATGAACCTATCAGATTTATTTTGCTTATACAGTAGTTAGTGTCCAGGTTGAAAATGCAGGGGCATCTCCAGCTTCAGAAGTTCTTCTTTCCTTCCCACCTACAGAAGTTGATCACTTAGCATGGATAAAAGCAGGAGTAGTTGTTGGCAAGAAGAAGAAGAAGTCATATGTACCTCTTGAGGTGAACTCAGGCACCACGCCAGATGGTCCAAATGGAACTAAATTCTACTCTGTTGCTTTAGTCAGTCCATTAGGCAAAGGTGAATCTGTAACACTAGAAATACTATATGTAGTGACACATTCCCTTGAACCTTTTCCTCTAGAGATTAGCCAATCAGATTCACAGTTGGTTTACTACCGTGACAGTGCAATAATACTCTCACCATACCCTATTAGGAAACAAGAAACTGTTTTTAGGACACCAAGTAATAAGGTAGAGTCATTCACAACAGTGGAACCAACAGGACGCTCTGGGACTGAACTAAGATATGGGCCATATGAAGACCGCTCTCCTTACTCATATTCTCCCATATTAATTCATTTTGAGAATAATAATCCATTTGCCGTTGTTGAGGAGCTTGTGCGTGAAATTGAGATATCCCACTGGGGCAATCTTCAGATAACTGAGTACTATAAGTTGGCACATGCTGGTGCTAAACAAAAAGGTGGCTTTTCAAGGTCAGTTAATTTTCCATTTTAAAGAACTGTTATTGAGGAACAGAAATTAAAAGATGCTTCTAAATGTGAATTGTATGGTATGCTCTGTTTGTGAAAGTTGATAAAACAAAAGGTTTATATATGTTCTAATTGTTTATTTCCTTGATTAGTCTGAAATTTCTATCTGTTTACATCATCATCTGAAGAATCTTCCTCTGTCAGGGTTGAGTACCAATCTAGGCCATCTCTCAGTGGTGTGTCTTCATTTAAGCATCTTGTTGCAGAGCTACCACCAAGGGTTCATTCTGTCTACTATAGAGACAATATAGGCAATATCTCATCATCCCGTTTGCGTGTGGGTTCCAAGAAGGTACTCTGTCTCCTCCAATCTCTATTCTTGTGGGAAATTGGAGCTAAAACTTCCTTTCTGGCAACAAATATTTTAAAATTGATCTTGAAAATCAAAATGAATGCATTTCAAAATGTGAAATATAAAATGTTGAGGTCTACTATATCAACTATAGGTATAGGTCTCATTGGCTAAAAGGGGAAATTGTAGAAATAATGAGTAATTTTAGTTTTGATCACACATCAGGAGGGGTGATATGTTTCATTTTGTCATTGTCAGAGGTATCTTCCTTTTCTTTTTATTTATTTTATTCTGTTTTTTAGTTTAAATACAGTTTGGTAGATTCTCTTGTGCAAATAAAATGTACCTAGAGCATCAAGGATGCAAGTTCAATAACTTGTTGTATAGCAGGTGATAGCCTTGTGAATAGTTCCTTCATACTCTATATTTGAACAGCAGTTTTTGAGGTTTTTAGATGTTAAGCATGCATACGCTCCACTATTCTTCTTTTTAGGTTTTTATACAGGTTTTTTAGCTTTCATTCTATGGCAGATGACTTTGCTTCTTATGGATCTTTCATTTCTTTTGTAGTCAGAGTTGTTAATAGAGCCAAGATATCCTCTATTTGGGGGCTGGAAAGCAACCTTTACCATTGGATATGGTGTCCCAGTGCAGGATTTCCTATTTGAGTCAGCCGATGGTGCCCGCTTTCTCAATTACAGTTTTGCATGTCCTCTTGCTGAGACTGTTGTTGACAAGCTGACCATAAAAGTATGTAAGAACGTTTGTCTTTTTGGTTAAATTGCAGACATTTCTTTCTGTGTGTCCTGCTGAACTTTTCTAGCATATGAGTAATGATGGTCTTATATTCAGGTGGTACTGCCCGAGGGATCAAAAGAACCTTCAGTGGCTGTTCCTTTCCAAGTGAAACAAAGTCTGGAGGTAAAGACTTAGTACCATACTAACCTTTTTTGTCCCACAGGATGTAACTATACTTGGGAATATATTTGTTCAAGTATGTCCTCTTAAGCTGCTGCTTCGTGAAACTGTAGTCTGTAGGTAAAGAGTGGTTCTTGTCTATTTCCAGTTTATTTTGCTCTTGAAGTAATCATGAATGGGCATATGGTGCATTGCTTCATTAGATAAAGAATTTTCTGAGGGGAAAAATGTAGAAAAAGATCACAGAGGAGCAAAATGCTTTATACAAGAAACAGTCACGTTTCATCCAATAGTGGTTATGTGTAGCGTTGTGTTAACAGTAAAGAAATAGTTGGATGTTCTTTCTCATTCCAGAAGTGTTATGTGTTTCTTTTTGCTTACTGCACTGACCACGCATGTCAATTATCTATCATTGTGTTAGTGAGATTGGTATTTCATTAGATGATGAACTAATATCTTGAGATAAGGGTCAATGGATAAATCTGCAAGAGCTGTTCAGCTAATTGTTATCTTCAGCTGTGCTCAATTGATTTTCTTTTTTTTGGGTGGCGTGGGTGGTGGGGGGTGGGTGGTGGGTGGGTAGCTTCTCAAAAACGAAGTTTTTGTTTTTCATAATGTTCAATATATATTATTTTTAAATTTTCTGGAACAGTTTTTGTGAAAACACCCATATTGTACTAAATAATGCTTCTGATATTTCCATTAGGATTGTTGGTTTTTACTGAGTATAGATTTTAAAACCATCTTTGCAGAAGAAGTACTCATATCTTGATGTCATTGGAAGGACTGTGGTTGTTTTGGAGAAGAGAAATGTGGTTCCTGAGCATAACTCTGCTTTTCAGGTGATTTCTTAGTATTACACATGCAACATATTCTGCCCACTAGTTACCATTTTTTCTTGAAAATGTGCAATTTCAGAGTCAAATTCCCTTGGACTAACCTTGTGTATGATTTCCAGAACTAGATTGTAAATTCTGGGGGTGCCCTGAAAATCCTTGTTTGGTTTGTAGTTAGAAGATTGATGCACAAAATCATATTATTTGAATACCTTGCACATATTTGAATTGTGTTCTTTCTTTTCTTCTGGGTTAACTTCAATGTACAGGTTTCATTGCCGCTGTATCAATATTGTCTCTTTCATATTTGGACTTTGCTTGTTAAACCAAATATTTGTATTTCAGGTCAACTACAAGTTCAATCAAATTTTTATGCTTGCGGAGCCGTTGATGTTAACTTCAGCCTTCTTCCTTTTCTTCATAGCTTGCATTGCTTACCTGCATATGGATCTCTCTATAAGCAAATGAGGTACTGGGATAATAGTTAATGTCATTAAATTTAATTGATATAGCCTACATTTGCTATATTGTCATCTCTCTGATATTTGCTTTCTTGGTTGCTCAACTCAGTAATCACCTTGCCTACATGCTTAATGAGTAGCAGTAACAGAAGAAGCTAGCGGCAAAATGTAGAAGACAATTTTGGAGTTGAATGAAGTCTAAATCTTATACCCTGCCCCATTATTCTTTTTTTACCCTGTCTATTTAAATCAAAAAGCAGCTCGACCTGTTTGATATAATTAATGTACACCATATTCACCATAAAGATGCAAAACAGAAACCTTTCTATTTGAGTGCAATTTGCGGTTTCTGTAAAAAGAAAAAAAGAATGTACTCTGTCCAATAGAGCTTAGACTACTTAGAATATGTGGCACTAAGCAATCCCTTCCTTCCATAATTTTTTTTTGTTCGATTGGCATCACTTTCTCTGACCTAGAAACAAAACTTTGGCAGCATTTGCTTTTCATGCTCATCATCTAAGAATATTTGAAGCTAATATGCAGGTGGTTGGTTACCTTTTTCGGTAGTTACATCATACCAAGATTATCTTCTTTTCCAAATGACTTAACATGAGATTGATCTTTAATTAGCTGTGTCAGTTACGGCTTGATAGGGCAGATGCTGATGTCTGTATAATTGGTTTGAGCACGGACTCACTTCATCTTATCAAAATGAGGGCAATAGTTGGATACGAATTTATCAAAATACTTTCAGTTCTTAAATAGATTAGAGAGATATTAAAGCTGTATTTGTACACTTTGTCTTCATTATCTGTGTAATTCATTGCGCCAGAAATTGGAGTTCTGGAACATAATTGGCTTCCACCTACCTTAAGTCTTGGAGATAGAAAGAAGTGGAACAAGCAAGGGGCCCTTGCATTATTGGTGAGATGTCAGTTTTACTGGGATCAAAGGGCTAAGCTAAGCTAAGCTTTTATATGTATTTAGGATTATTGGTGATTAGTCCTTGACACATGAATCTTTGGTATGTTAGGTACCAAATGTTTTTTTTTTTTTTTTTTTTTTAAGTTTTTAAATTCTTAATATTTTGGCTTTTGGGCATTGTGGTATGTTTAAAAGTCTTTTTAACATGCAAAAAGGACTTAACATCCTGCAGGTTAAAAAGTCAGGATTCAAAAAAGTCAAATTTTAGGGATTAAAATCACCAACATTTCATATTATATATAATATACTGATGCACCTATCAAAAAAAAAAAAAAAATATATACTGATGCATGGGAAGGTACGAGTTCTTTGCAATTAGATTTTGGTAGTTGACCTGTCCAAAATTGCTTAGCTTAGCGTGCTGAAATTGAGTTAGGAGTACTGTTTGGATTGTTTGATGTTTTGCATTCGACCTTAACGTGTAAACCATTGGTTGTAGTTACGTGAGAAGCACCGAATTTCAAGTAGTATTTTTTTGGCCCAAACTGGAAAGGCAAAAATGATTTGTCCAGCAACAGACAGCACAATTGAACTGCCATATGGTCCAAGTCTAGATACGCATGAAATATTAGCTATGGTAATAAGTGATTGTTGTTGTTGATTCAATTCTCTCTAGAAAATGACAATTCTGTACTTATGTGTTCTCATTTAGACAGCAGCCGTATGAAAGGGGCATCTCAATCTTTTTCACAAGGAAGGACCTCTTAACTTCTAGGCAATCGAAATTGAATATTAAAACATTATTTGCTTGAAACGTTCTTATCAAATAGTACCAAAAAATCTTTAAACATATATATATATATATATATATATATATATATATATATATATATATATATATATATATATATATATATATATATTTAAGTTGTGCATTGGGACTATGTAGAATAAGTAACCATATATTATTGAAACACTTTGATTTTTTACTTGTATTATAAATCATATCATACATATTTATCTTGAAATTATATTTACCAATATATATAAATATACTTGAAATTATGAATTGACTTGTAGTAAAGTTCAATTTGGAGTTATACAAAGGAAGTTAGTTGAATTGTTCCGTCAATTTTATAAAAAATGATAAAAATAAAATTAGACAATTATGTTTACATAAATATGCATAAATGTATCTGTCATTAAAATATGAATTACAAATCTCAAGGTGTTGGTGAGTTGGTAAAGAGTTCTCTTGATTTAAGTGAAATCAAATGTTTGAATCTATGCGGTTGTTTAAAATTTTGGTTTAGAGCTTCCTCTCGTAAGTGACCAACCCAATTCGAACGAAAATTAGTTTAGATGTGGATTGACTTAAGAGTGTCTTCCCATAATTGAAAAAAAAAAAAAAATTACAAGCTGGAAAACTTTGGTAGGATTATTAGTTAATTGCATACATATTATAAAAGTATAGTTGTGAGTATATATTTTTCATATTATATAATACTTCTTGGTTTTAAGACAAATAAAAAACTTAGGTAAATGTCAATTATCTAAACAGGTCAATAGTAGTGAACTTCTCCAGCTAAATTTGCCACTTTCAATTCGTTCTATATAGTCTATATATATATATATATATATATATATATAGACTATATTTGGGTTCGATTAATCAAAGACTAATCAAAGACTAAATTGAAGTATAAAATATATGTATATATATATCATGGCACTGAAATTTTAATTTATTTTAATTTATTTTCAATTAATTTTAATTTTTGCATGATTTCATTATGTGTTTGTATAGTTAGTGGCGTCAGATCTGGAGACAAATAGCCACTCCATAAAAGAAGATGTCTTTGATCTCCTCAAATTTCAATTGCATGTTCCTTTCATTGTGTGTTTGTCCTTTTGTTTACAAAACATCATCATCTTATGATCAAAATTCACTTCTTTTTTTCTTTCTTTTTTTTCCCTCAACCCTTTAAAATTTGCAATGTCAAAGTTGATTTAAAATTTTAACCCAATCTTGACTTAAATATTTCAACTAATTTTGAGGTTTTACATTTTTTCTCAACAAAAAAAAAAAAAAATTTAAGTCAAATAATAAACCTAACTTTGGAAATTCTTATTTGTCTCCTTTTTTTGGCTAATGGTACGAGTTGTCTTAGATGAGTCTCAAACTATGTGAGACACCTTTAAGTCAAATCCATATCCAGACTAATTATCGTTCGAGCTGGGTTAATCCCTTACGGGAAGAAGTTTTGACCCCAAATTTTAAATAACGACATATATAAATTGAGGTTCGAACCCTTCAATCTCACTTTAAACCGTGAAAATTTTTACTAGCTCACTTGGATTTTATTTGTCTCATTTATCAATAAAAAATTTTCTCAATTTAACCATTTGTTGCAAAAATTGAGCTCTTAATTCTCTTACACGAACTATTTTATATGTAATTATTCTATCAACCAAATTACTTCATATTCTCCCTAAAATGAGGGATAGAATATGAAGTAAATAAAGTATATTTATTTTTAGTTGAAAGTCAATATTTATTATCATTAGTGAAAATATATATTTTTTTTTTAACTAATGATTTTTTTTTGTTAGACGATAGTATCCAGATGGTCATCATGACTCCGACTTATCCAAATTCAGTTCTAATTGTACTTATAAAATCCAACTCTTATTTGAGAAAGGCTTCACCATGACTTTTAAATAGCGCTCATGTGTCAGCATTCACAATGCACTTAGGGGCTTACTAATGACTTTTCAATAAGCACAAATTTGATTAAATAAAACAAATAATTTAAAAAGGTAAAATATATGATTAAATGGGAAGAGTAAATTGGGTGGGAGGAAGTGATATTGGAATTAAAGTAGTTCGCCATAAATGGTGGTGGGAGGGAGGATATCAAGCAAATTATAATAGGATAGGTTAGGTTAGGTTAGGTTTGGTAATATATATATATATATATATATATATATATATATTATTTTATATATATAATAATAAAAGATTGGAGTAATTAGATATGTAAAGCACAATCAAGTTAGGCAGTGGAAAAACAAGAATGCTACAAAAGTTTATAGGGTGAAATGCAAAAATCATCCTTTATTATGCCAAGGATGATGCATGCATTTTCTTTAATTTGATTTGATGTGTCATTTTACTTATATATTAATTTTCTATTACATTTAAAAATATCATTATTTGTATGTTTAACAATAATTGTTCAAATAAAATTTAATTTTTTTTTTTTGGTAACAATAAAATTTAAATCTATTGGAATCATATAATTTTGGCATAATATTGAAGGGTCAACAATAGATCAGGCCACTAGTTGCCCTAATCTAACATTTTTTAGGAGGCTGACCTGACCTTTCTCTATAGTTAATTTTTTTGTTATATTTCCGCTAAGACACATAGAGTTCTAGATGGGTCATCTAGAGTAATTCCTTTTCGAGTTGGTCTTTTGCGGAGGAAACTCTAACCTTAATTTTTAAACAGTTGCATATGCGAGTCGGGTTTTGAATCTTTTACCTCACTTAAATTAAGAGAACTCCTTACCAATTTTTTTATGCCATGAGTTCATTTTTTGTATTTGACTTGCCAATTATGTCATATCAACTAATTTTTCACAACTTGAGGTGTTATTTCGCCCTCTAAACAAATTTGGTAAGATGCCTAATTTTCTTGCCTCAACTACCTAGTAATATAATTTTTTTAATGATTAAAATTAATTGACTTTTAAATCTTTGATTTGACAATTCAATTGGTAAAAGATTTTCTTGATTTAAATGGATTGCAGTCGTAATTGCAGATTCGAATATGTATTCATATATGAATACATATATAACTGTTTAAAATTTAGATTTAAATTTTACAGGCAGTGACTAATCCCCTCGCCCCACTGTTAGAGTACTAAGCAGTAGGAGGCTAACCAAAAAAAAATTTTTTCATTCACAAGAATATGTCATAATTGTTATTCACTGTATCTCTTATTTATTTATTTTATATTATTTTCAAAAGACAAATAGAGCAAATTAGGGAGAATCTATATTAACTATTCAATATAATCATAAAAAGTATGGAGAAATATACCTAAATGTAGAAATCTTCTTTCAAATAGAGCAAAATGCATATGGTGCTAGAATTTATGCCTTGTATTTTTAAAATTTTTTTTATTATTTTATTAAAAATAATTAATAAGTATGGACAAAAAATACAATAAATGTTATTGTAATTTTATAATTGTTATAAATCTATCTAGTGAATATCTATTGAGGTATTATAGTCCTAATTTATCTAGGACTTTATTCCCTACTTTATCTAGGGGTTTTATCACTATTAATAGACAAGTCTTGTACAAGAGAAGATGAATCAATAATATTATTATCTATTCTTTCTTCTTACATTGTCTCTATTTCTCTTTATTATTATTAGTTTTATAACACGTTATCAGCACGAGTCTCTACCACCAGGTAAAGTTTTTAGGGTTCAAGAATTCAAGAATTGTAAAGGTTTGATTTTGCAAACCAAGAATTCAAGATCTTTAAAGGTTAGATTTCGCAAACTATTTAATTTACCAATTCATGATTTAGAAATCTTTGATGACGATTTAAAAAAAGGCAAATTATTCATAACAAAGTAATACATATGAATAATATATATATATATATATATATATATATATATATATATATATATATATATATAATATATATATATATATATATATGAATGCACTACGTGTAAAGTCCATTTGCATGTCCTTATAGTTGATCATACTCTTTTGTGTATATATGTATTCTGTAATGACCATGTAAACAAAAAAAAAAAAAAAAAAAAGTTGTAATTATCGTCTTGCTTGTTTATACAGTTATCAAATTGCATATTCTTTTACTAATGACAAGCTAAATGTTGTGCCAATTAGACATTTATGTACTGATATATTTTAACATACACACTTTGCATCATATATTTTATGTACTGATAGTTAAAGAGAAATTAAACACGAAAATATACATCAACTAGAATATGCTGTGTGACAGTGGTGTTCTGATGCACAGAAAGGACAATAAGGCAATTCATATGCATAGATAATGGTTATATTTTTAATTATTCAGTTTATTGATTCTGAGATTCTAAATTTTTATTTATTTATTTATTTTATTTATTAAGTAAAAAAAAAAATCAGTTTTGAATTCAATTGCAAGGAACACAAATTTTGTTATTTTTTTACGGTGACTCTTATATATTGTTAAGTAATCCCAGTAATTGACTTGTACCAATTTGATCCTTGGGAACTCGCAGGTAATATTTTTTTTTTTTTGTTTTAAATCGGATCTGACAAGCATTATGACTGAATTTGCATCACTATGACTGAATTGAGTGCTTTAGATTGGGAGCATGAGTGCTGACCACTCTGCCATAACTCATTTGACAACTCGCAGGTAATACTTTGAACTCATTAATCTTGGTTTATTTATGTATATATATATTGTATTGATATATAATCAAGAATTTCTTCAAATTATATGGGCTGCAGAATTAAATTTGTACATATTTGTTGGAAAGCTGATGATTTATTCTTCATGTATGATTGCTCTTTTACTGTGCTTATAAAGGTTATTATCACATTGTGGGACATTCTGTTTGATTATAATTTTCAGCTTTGATATTTACCCAAAAAAAAAAAAAAAAAAAATTCGGCTTTGATGTTTTTTGCCTTTGGGCCATGATTATTTGAGTAAAGAATCTATGTTGGCATACATATGCGTTTGTTTATTTTGGTAGTATATATATATATGCGGTCATGGAAGTTATATTATATATATGAAATTTGTTTATCTTTTAACATATTTTCACAATTCCAGTTTCGATATATATGCATGCCCAATGAATACATATTATATATAGAATTTATATCCTTTTGTTATATATTTATCGTATATATACATAAGTTTTAATTTTGGATTAGTTAAACCTATATATGATATTATATGCTAATATACATTTATATTTTGATATTTAAGTTTATAAATATTTTATTGATACCATTCTTACAATAGAGATAGATGGTGTGTTGTGACCTGAAGTCCCACATGTCTCGTTGAACTATTATTAAGTATTGGGTTTGAAGCCCTTTATTCAAACCTGAAGTTTGTGAAATGATTCTAATAGACGCATCTGGTAGATGGTCTTATGAATATTTATTATTAACTCACAACCTGAAGTTTGTGAGATTATTTGAATATGAGAGAAACAATGGTAGTGAAAAATAACCATGAATATTTGGGAATCACAAAAATAACCTTTGACAATAAGTCTTTGTTGAAAAAATTGTCATCTCTCTCTTTTGGCCTGTATTAAGCTAAATTTAATGTTATTGAGATCCATCATTTAGTAAACCAGAAGTTTACTAATTCTATTACTTTTGAGATTTGACATGATTATTTTGGTCATCTGGAATCAATTATGATGATGAAAACAATTGAGATTATACATGGTCATCCTTTAAAAAATCAAAGGATTTTGAATTTTGATAAACTCTCATGTGATATGCATGTTCAAAAGGGAAATTAATCGTTAGAACATCACCATTAAAAGTAGGAGTTGAAAGTCCTACGTTTCTAGAATGGATTCATGGAAATATAAGTGGATCAATTGATCCATCATATGGGCAATTTAGATATTTCGTTATTTTAATTAATACATCGACATGATGATCACATATTTGTTTATTATATCAACTTGCAACTTGGTGTTTGCGAGATTACTTGCCCAAATAATTTGCTTGAGAGCGCAATTTTTTGATAATCCTATTAAACGAATCTGTTCGGACAATGCTGAATTTTCTTTGCATATTTTGATTCTTATTTCATGTTTATATGAATAATTGTTGAACATCCAGTAGCTTATGTTCACATACAAAATGGTCTCATTGAATTATTTATAAAAACGTTACAATTGATTTGTTATTAAGGAAATCAAATCTCCCCATAACGGCTTGAGACATGTTATTTTATATGTTGAAACACTTGTGGCTTGATGCCATAAAGTTATTATAAATTTTCTCCATTATGGTTGGCTTTTACCATAATATTTTTTTATTTGATAATTTTTGTTTGTGGCGTATATATTCCAATTGAACCAATTCCATGGACAAAGATTTTGATTTTTGAAATTAAATATTATGTATGAAAGCTTTTTGATTTATTCTTTTATGAAAAATAAGGAGACATAATTGACAAGTTATAGTATAATTCTCGAGATTGAATGTTAGTAAAATTTATGATCCCCAAAGAGGTCCTATTCGCTTATGTGTTTTTGTCCATGATAGTGATAGTAGATATGGATATATCCAAATAGTCATGATAAATTTGATTATTATATTGCAATTATCGAGATAAAGATTAAGTGTCAAAATATCCACCAGAAGTGGAATAGAATTATATTCATGTTATATATCCATGTTATATTATGTTTGATATGTTATCCGATATTATCTTTTTGATATTTTAATATTATGATCATCTATATTATCTTTCTATTATTTATATGATAGATATTCATCACCGAAAGTGGTAATTTTTTTAATGTATATCTTACTACTAGACTAATGGTCTTATTACCTAAAGTGATAGTATTTTAATAAACTTACCACATGATGTGGTAGTATTTGCATAAACTCACCACCACCCGATGTGGTAGTATTTTAATAGTCCTCCCACCCGAAGTGGGCAAAAGTGAACAATATTATTGGACTATTTATGACTCCCCGTTTATTATAAGGTATATTGAACCTTTGAAAGATGATCTTTTACAACAAGATTTGTTGATGCCATTTTGATGAGAATTTGTTTCCCAAATTATGGGGAGAAAGTAAATGGCATAAAATAGAACTTGTGTGAAAAATATTTTTTAGCCATTTAGATCTACGCACAAGCGTGAATGAACTAGAGGTTCAAAAGATAATTTATTTGTTATGAATTGCAAATCAACTGGCAGAATCTTTTGTAGACTCCAGAAGAGTTACTAAATCGCATATTCCAACTATAGATGCTCATATATGAATAGAAGTCCCTGAAGGACAAAATGTAAATTCTATAGTTGTTGAATCAAAAACACGCCAGAAGCGTGGTGACCCCTTTGGTTCTAAGGATAAAAATTCTCGAAAGAATAGAAGATTAAATGATCTAGAAGATCATATTAAATAAACAGGAAAAAGAAAATCAAGGGACAACTTATGAAAATATTCCAATTACATATGATGAAGAGAATTTGGAAATCTCTATCCCTTGATATTTTCAAGGATAAGGAGGTTTTTTATCCTTCATGAGTTGAAAATGTCAACATGGAATTGATTGACCTTAATGGAAATATGCGATTCAATCGGAATTAAATTCGCTTACAAAGCGAGAAGTTTTTGGACCTATAGTCCAAACTCCAAATGGTGTAAAACCCGTTGGTTATAAATGGGTATTTGTGCGAAATTGAAATGAGAATAATAAAGTCATAAGGTTTAAAGTATGACTTGTCGCACAAGGCTTTTTACAAAAGCCAAGTATTGATTATGATAAACTTATTCACCTATTATTGATACTATTACACTATGATGTCTTATAAGTTTGACAGTTTATGAAAAGGAAGACATGCGTATAATGGATGTTATTACAATTTATCTATATGAAAGCCTTGAAAATAAAATGTATATGAAAATCCCGGAAGGATTCAATTTATCCAAGGCTTCTAATGGCTCTCGTGAAATTACTGTATAAAATTACGGAAATTGTTATATGGGCTAAAATAATCTAGACGCATGTTGTACAATCGTCTTAGTGAATCTTTATTGAAATTAGAATATAAGAATGACCAAATTTGTCTATACATTTTTATTAAGAAATCAAAATTTGATTCGTAATTCTTGCTATATATGTTGACGATATTAATCTCATTGAGACTCCAGAAGAGCTTCATGGTAAAGTTATAAATTGCTTTAAGCAAGAGCTTGAAGTCAAAGGTTTTGGAAAAAACCAAGTTTTGTCTAGACTACAAATTGAACATGTGAAAGATAGAATCTTTGTTTATTAGTCAACATATACAACTAAAGTTTTGAATAGATTTTTCATGGACAAAGCACATTCATTAAGCAATTCAATGGTCGTGAGGTCAATAAATGTAAATAAAGATATATTTAGACCTCGAGAAGGTAATGAAGAACTACTTGGTCCTCCTGAAGTACCATATTTGAATGCTATTGGAGCATTAATGTATTTTGCAAATAGCACATGACTTGATATAGTATTTGCTATAAATTTATTAGCAAGTTTTAGTTCTTCACCAACATAACGACATTGGAATGATGTTAAACATGTCCTTAGATACCTCCAAAGAACTATTGATTTCGGATTATTTTATTCAAGTAAAAAAGACTCAAAGTTAATTGGGTATGCTTGATATTAGTTATCTTTCTTATCCGGATAAGGCACATTCTCAAATTGACTATTTATTTACATTTGGTAATACTATTATATCATGGTGATCTACAAAGCAAACTATAGTCGCGACTTCTTCTAATCATGCTAAGATAATGGTCATTCATGAAGTAATTTGAGAATGTGTATGATTGAGGTCTAATTCAATATATTAAAGACTTGTGATTTATTCTCCTGAAGAGATATTCCAACTCCTCTATATTGAGATAATGCAACTTGTATAACTAAGTTGAAAGGAGGATATATTATCAAAGGAAATAGGCCAAAATATATTTCACCTAAAATTTTCTTTACTCATGGAATTCAAAATAATGGTGAAATTGATGTGCTTTGAATATGGTCATGTGATAATCTTACAAATTTATTCACTAAAGCCCTTATATCGCAATCTTTGAGGAATTGAGATATAAAATTGGTTTGCGTCAAATTAAAGATCTCGAAAGTTTATCTCATCGGGGGGAGAGATTTACGCATTAAGAATAGTATACTCTTTTTCCTTCACTAGAATTTTTTTCCCACTGGGTTTTTATCTAGTAAGGTTTTAACGAAACATATTCTTTATGCAATGGACATCAAGGAGGAGTATTATGAATACTGAAGACTCATTGAGTGTTATGAATCCTAAAGATTCATTGAATTCAAAGATTTATTAAATTTAATAGATGTCCATCTAATGGTCATTATTATTCCTTAATGTCGAGATCAATGATATTATTAATACAATATTTCTTGTACAATAGATATTCAAGGGGGAGTGTTATAAATCTATCTATTTATTATGTGAATATTCACTGAGATATCTTATAAATTATAAACATCTTTATTGTTTTATAGTCCTAATTTATCTAGGACTTTATTCCCTACTTTATCTATGGTTTTATCTCTATTAATAGACAAGTCTTGTACAAAAGAAGATGAATCAATAATATTACTCTATATTCTTTTTTCTTACATTGTTTCTATTTCTCTTTATTATTATTAGTTTTATAACAATAATAACAATATATATATAATATTGTATCATTATCAAATATTTGATTTAGTTTTATATGGCAATGGTCTCTTGGACCTGCTCCATTGGCATGATTTATGAGTCACCAAAAGGAAACAAAATGGTTATTAAGGTTTGACCAATTAGATCAACTACCAATATGCTAATTTTTTATTATTATTATTATTATTATTATTATTATTATTTTACTTCATATTTAATTCTCTCTTCAGTCTTCTTCTCATTTTTTTTTTTTTTTTTTTTTTTTTTTTTTTTTTTTTTTTATCAAAAGGAAACCATTGTATTCAAAGGTTGCAAAGCCAAGCAGCGTGCAAACCATCCAGTACATGTGGATGAGAGTAATACAACCAACGCACATCAGAAGATAGAGAATGGCCTATTTTAGCTAGACCGTGAGCACTCCCATTAGTTAATCTAGGAAAGAACTGGAAGATAATATAAACAAATAAAAAGATTATTATAATTTACAATATATATAATATAAAATATAAATAAATAAACATTCATAATAAATTTTTCTAAAAATAAAATAAACATCTTCTTATGTTAACTCGAATACGCAAATGAATTAATAAGATACTCTTTTAATTTAAGTGAGGTAAACTTAAGGTTAGAGTTTACTTCTTGTAAAAAACCTACACATTAAATAGATATTAAAATTTTCTATTACTGAGAGTAATCAAAATCCTAAAAAGTCACGTAGGCTGGGTTGTCCGAGATGGACTCCACGAAGGACCCACGTGGTCCCAGATAGGACTCCTCCGAGGTCCGGCTAGCGGCTAGAGTACACACGCTCGGGACATGATCTCCGACAAGGAGATTCTCACCGAACTCCACATTAAATGCACCTGACCCGACATGCATTGTTTAGAGCCACCATTTCATAACGGTCAAGAAAGGACCACTCCAAGTGTCACCTCTCGATTGACTACTCATCTCCATAAAACGTCGGTAACACACACTCACACACAAACAAGTGAAAGTCAAATACACATAATATACTCTAAGTGTTCGGACTCACTTTGATACACTTTGGTGCTCTGGTCTGTCAGATCTCATATTTCGGCCGACCACCCGACACCCCTTTATCTCTATTTGTGACTGACTTAACTGTCGAAGAGTCAATGCCAGGAAAACCACCCCCCGGCACTTGGCCTTTTTGCAACATTCCTCAGTGGGAAACAGGACATTGAACACGCGTGGAAGGATCAAGATACGTTCCCTGATCAATTACACTTTTTTTTTCCACTTTTTTATCACTTTTTTCTCTATTATATTAGTATAAATATATTAAGTATTATTGTTATTTTATTGTTGATTTAAAAAAGAAGGGTAAACCCCAAAGTTGCACCTGAACTTTTCCAAATTTTGAAGTTTAGCACATGTACTTTTTTTAGGGGTATTTTTGTCTTTTCACATTAAAAATATTTAATAATTATGCTATTAAAAAAAATTTAATTTTGGCTATCAACAGGATTCGATCCCGGGTCGTCACGCGTGGTAGATTCACGCATCACCACCAAGCTAAACATCATTGTTTGTTAATATTTGAAGTAGTTTAAAAATATATTTAATCTCCCCACTTCACTTTTTTTTTTTTTTTGAAATGGGTTTCCTGTTTTTATTCTTCCCATTCTTCTTCTCCTCTTCCTCCTCACCACCACCTCCCACCACCATTATCACAACTCACTTTCAATTTTCTTCCCACCGTCAACCAATTTTCTTTTTTTTTCATTACCTCTCGTGCCACTCAACTCGCCAAGTCACTTCAATCCGAGACGCTTAAAATCCTCGAATGGCCTTCCGTCTGTTCTCAGCTTGCGGCCTTCACCTCAACTTCCATGGGTCCGGAAGAGGCACACTCGGCCCAGATTTCTTTGGGCGGAAGTCTCGAGGAGAGCAGGAGATTCCTTGCCCAAACTTTCGCCGCCTTGGCCATCCCTACATCGTTGGATTTCTCGGGCATTGAAGATATTTTCGCCATTGTCGATTCTGTTGTGGATGGTATAATGCTGTCGATTGCGGAGCTTTGTTTCGTGAAACGGACTCTCGGGTCGGCGAGACATTTGATCCAGCAGTTAGACATTTGAGTTGTGATAATGGTGGTGGGAGGTGGTGGTGAGGAGGAAGAGGAGAAGAAGAAGGGGAAGAATAAAAACAGAAACTCAATAAAAAAAAAAAAATGAAGTGGGGAGATTAAATATATATTTAAATTAATTCAAACATTAACAAACAATGATGTTTAGCTCAATGGTGATACGTGAATCTACCATGTGTGAGGATGCGGATTCGAATCCTTTTGAGACGATAACCAAAAATAAAAATTTTTTTAATAGCATAATTATTAAATATTTCTAATGTGAAAAGACAAAAATACCCCCTGAAAAATAGACGGAAATTAAAGTCTAACGAAATTTTTGGACGGAAGGGCAAAAGAATAGAGTTTTTAAAGTTGGAATACAAAGGGTGGGGAAAAAATATACATGTGCTAAACTTCAAAATTTAGAAAAGTTCAGGTGCTAACTCTAAAGGTTTACCTTAAAAAGAAAAGAAAAAAGAAAAAGTAATCATTTTGAAGGAATAAGGAATAAATAAAAATGGTGAGCAAACCACTTTGACATATTGTTGCTCAAATAGTACCTTATTTTTTGTGTTAAAAAAAAAAATCATTACCAAATACCCCCTTCCTTGTTTGGCTTTCTTTTTATTATTTTCTAACTATTAAATTAATAATAAAAAAAAAAACTTGCAAAAAGATATTCCAAAGCAATCAAATAAACAATATATATATATAATATTTTATTAGGGTTTATTAGGACAATTTATTAGATATCACCCTCACAAGATATCATTCCTTACAAGGAATCTTTCTTTAGTATTATTATTTTATAAGTTTTTTTTGATAATTAAATCGGAGAAAATACCAGAGAATTCACACATCAGGAGCCAGACGCAGCAGAGCACAAGAGAACTCTTGAATTATTATTATTTTATAAGTTGAGACATTATTTGGTGTATAATTTAATAACATTAACCAAATCACTACTAAAGCAAGATTTTCCAAATCACTACTAAATCAATTTGCATTAATTTTGTTATTATTATTATTATTATTATTATTATTATTATTATTATTTTGATTGATTTCATTTATTTATTTATTTATTTTTTGGTTTGATTGGTGAATATTTTTTTTAATTTAATATGATTCTCTCTTTATTATTACTATCATCATCTAATAAGTTTACTTTTTTATGAAATATATATATATTATTTATTATAATGGAAAGATTTTTTTATATTATTAAATTTTTAAAAAATTAATGTATTATTTATTGCCCTCATAATACATTTAAATTAATATTTTATAATTTAACTAATTGTATTTTTTTTTTTGTAAAAAAATAAAAATTTAATAGATATTTTAGTTTTATAAACTATAGTATGTTTTTAATAGAACATGAAAGTTTGTCAAAAATACTATATTTGAAGTATCATAAGTTTAAAAAGTTGAAAATATCTTTTTTTTTTTTACTGTTATAAAAATCAATATTACAAGAATATTTGTGGGAAATTTCCTATCAATATTACCTAAATTTATTAATTTTATTAATTGTTAGGAAACTAAGGTTGTAATAATAAGAACAATTAATTAAGATTCTGAAAACATTAAAAAAAAAAATTCCAATAATTTCCAAAAATTGGAGTATTTCTTAAATTTACCAAAAACAAAAGGGTAAAAGGGTAAAAAGAAGAGGTTTACCACCTTTGGCTTATGAAACATAAAAGAAACAAAAAATAATTCAGTTATTAACAAACGGTAGGAAGAAAGAAAGAAAGCCAAAAAAAAGCAAAACACAGAAAGAAGAAATACAAACAAAAGTATTTTTTCCTCAATCTGGGAATTGATAACAAGAACTGGCATTTTGCAATAAATTCCTCTGATTCCTGAGGAGGGAAGGAATCAGAGGATCATCTCTCTGTTCTTGCCTTCCCATTTCGATTTTTTTCCTTTTTGATTTCTGTACATATAAAATATATATATGCGTATGTATTATGCAATTGTGCTTGATTATATATGCATATGAAAGTATCGTACAGCTTTTCAAAATATTTTTCAAGAATTCGTGGAAAAAGATAAACTTTCTTGATTGGGTTTCGTCAGAGTTTCTAAAGGATTTTAAAGAGCTCTTTTAATTTTTTGGAAAAATCAAGAAAAGTGGATCTTTTTTTCCAGAATGGAAAACCCGGAAAGTGAAGGCAAAATGGAGGGATGGCTTCACCTCATTCGTTTCAATCGGTTTGGTCTTGAGTGTTCACGTAAAAGATACTTCATTCTTGAACAAAGCTGCCTCAAGAGCTTCAAATCGATACCCACTTCCATGGCAGAGGTAAATTTTTTTGATATTGGAATTTGGAATTGGATCATGCATGAAATAGACCTTTGGTCTGATTCAGAGAAATTTTTTCCGTTTATAATGAATGATGTCTGAATGAAAATGTTTGTGTATATGGATACAAATCATGGTTTTCCTTTTTCACAGGGCGCCATTTCTTGTTTCCCTCGTTGAAACTTTCAAATTGAATTATGCTGAGAATGATTTAGCAATTTCTTTTTTTCCTTTTTTTTTTTTTTTTTTTTTTTGATCTTCTGATTTCTGTCATTTTGTGTTGTTAAAGATGTGTCCTTTGAGTTTTTAGACTTTTCTTCTCCGTGATTTTGATCGGCTGTTATACAAACTTATGCATACTCTGCCTCTCCTTTTTTGCCTAAAAGGAAAAGGAGGAGAGAGAACATGTAGTTTGCATAGGATGTTTGTTCTGAATAATTTTGTGAAACTGAACTTTGTACAAAGCCCGTGTTGCAAGTTGCTAGATTATTTGCAATTTCCTGTTCTTTTCAGGTTTCTGCTGCTCCCTTGATTTTAGTGAGCAAGTCTTAACAATGTATGTCAGTTTCGAAAGGATGATGCAAATTTGAGCTTCCTTAGTTTTTGTTGAGTAAGCCACAAAACTATCTAGATTAGACTATGAGTGTATTAAGTTAAATACGTGCAAACCGTGGGAAGGACCATAGAAGATATGAAATGAAATCACTTTACCAAGATTGCCATTTTTATTTTTCATCAGGTAGTGAGAGAGAATAAGAGTAAATCCATGGGAATTGTGAAAGAGAGAAAACTAAAAACAGTGAAGTTTCAACTCAGATATGATGAGAGTACTTTGTGGAAGGCTCTGAATTATATATTTCTATCAATTAACAAACTATCTATGAGCCTGTTTGACAGTAGGTTTTGGGAAAGTTCGTGTTCTGGAAATTTTGCATTAGTAAAATATTTTCTTGTGCTTCTAACTGGAGAAGAATTTCTAAACATTGCTTGTTACTTATATAAACTTCACTCTGTAATTTCCCATTTTGTATGAATTATGTGGATATAAAGTGAATAAACTTAATTTACAGATTGAATCTAACCTGAGATTTCTTGTTTTAGGAGCCAATTGGAAGTGCAATAATAGACTCGTGCACTCGAGTGGTAGATAATGGAAGAGAGAGTCATCATAGAAGAGTACGTGCCTTTTAGGATTCAAAGGTAAAAACGGTGTCAGTTTCCTTATTTTGTTCATTAACATAGTTGTCTTCTTGCAAAATTCAGGTGTTCTTCATTTTCACATTGTACAATACTGCGGACCATAAGAATGAGCTGAAGGTGTCCTAATTTTCCTTACATATATTTGAGTTCCACCACTGATTTTCCTTTCCATGGTATGCATTCTGGTTTTATAATCTGGTAAAAATTCATGTTTTATAGTTTGGTGCAAGTAGTTCAGAGGAAGCTGCTAAATGGATCCGATCCTTACAGTACGCAGCAATGAACCCGGTGATGCACTTAATCGATTCTTCAGATAGGAAATTGAAGTCTTTAAGGTGCCTCTCTTTTATCATTGTTATATAAAAGCAAAAGAGAAAATCAGGATGTGATACATAAGTTTTAACAAACATGTCGATGATTCACTTATCTTCCTTACTTTTTTCCAAAAATGTATATAATTTCTCCACAAACGAGTTGGACTGTTAGAATGTAAATAATTACTTACTTATAAACTGATTGTGCTGTTTGTTCCATGTATCTGCTTGCCTCTACCTGATTCTTCTTCATTCTTTGGACGGAGGGCGAAAGCATCTTGCTGTACTATTTATATTCAAAATACATCTGGTAGATTCAGCGGTGACGTTAGCTCCGAGTTATCAATACATGTAAATGCCATGACATCTGATGTTATTGCACCTTCACCCTGGAAAATCTTTGGCTGTCAAAATGGTAGGGAGGAATTTTTTTTTTATTATTATCCAAATATTTTCATAAAGTGTACAATTTTGATGTTTTTGCATTCTTTTAGGACTGAGGCTCTTTAAGGAAGCAAAAGAACTAAATCCTAGAGGGAAGAAGGTCAGTCACTCTTTTAATTTAAGTAATTGTAAAGTGTTCTTATTGTCACTGTTGATCGTTAACAAGTGTGAAATTCTTCTCCTCAGATTTGGGATAGTCACCCTGCAATAATGGCTGTTGGAGTTGTGGATGGAAGTTCAGAAGCTATTTTCCGCATACTCATGTCTCTTGGTCCATCAAGATCAGAGTAAGATTCGCCTTATTTTTATTTAAAACACCATATTCCAGGCTCAGGACATCAATACATAAAAATTGAAATATATATATATATATGCCATGGCAGATGGGATTTTACTTTCTACAGAGGCAGTGTAGTTGAGCATCTTGATGGTCATACAGATATAATTCACATGCAACTTTATAGTCATTGGCTACCCTGGTAAGTATTTTACGTATTTTAGTGTCTATACAATGAAATTCACAATTGAATTCTTTCTTTCATTAACACCTGAAAATTGTAGGGGAATGAAACCAAGAGATATGCTGCTGCGAAGATACTGGAGAAGAGAAGATGATAGTACTTATGGTATCCATATCCCGTTAAAGAAAAAAAGAGAGAAAAAATTACGTATTGATTTGAGTTTGAGCAATGAACTTATTCCATTTTTATTGGTTCTCTTGCAGTTATTCTGTATCAATCTGTCGTACATAGGAAGTGTCCACCACAACCTGGATATGTCCGAACATGCCTGAAAAGTAATGTATGCTTAAACTGTGAACTAGAAGATCATTAAAGTTTACAAACGATTTTGTATTCTAGTTGTCTTCCATGAAAATGTTTTGCATGTTTGTGAATATAATAACTGTACAATAATTTTCAAATCATGCAGGTGGTGGCTATGTGATAACTCCTATCAATCATGGTAAAGAATCAGTTGTAAAACATATGCTGGCTATTGATTGGAAATTCTGGAAATCTTATTTTTGCAAAACATCCACAAGATCCATGACCATCCACTTGCTTGGGAAAGTTGCAGGTATCTTCCCATGATTAGGATATATATATATATATATTTTACTACTACCTCAGATATAACATTCTTCCCCCACCCCCAAGAAAGAGAAAAAAAAAAATTGTGCAGCATTCATATTAAGTCAAATGGCACCTATTCTACATTGCAGCATTGAGAGAGTTATTTAAAGCAAAGGGAGGGAAATGTTCGTCTGACCGTATGTCAGGGAGCATTACAAGAGTCTTTAGTTTTCCTCATACTGTAAAGACGGAAACCAATGTAGACATTAATGCAAAAAATAATCTGGAGGATGATGAGGCAGAGAGACCAGTTCCTGGTTCTGCAAATCTCAAGGGACTAAATGATGCTGTTGATGAGTTTTTTGATGTTCCTGAACCATTAGATGATGACCATTCCGAGGACGGGTGGTTGAACACAAGCCCAGAAATAACTTCCTTGGTATGTTCTCCCGATCTCATTGCCTTTGTCCTTCATTGTGTAACTAGTTTTGCTTCAATTGGTTCTTCATCACATACAGGAGACTCATCCACCAAAACTATCAGCAGCTAATTTTGTCAAAAGATTACATGATCTTGCTGGTTAGTTTGCTACATGAATATTCTGCAATGGTTGGACAATTGGGTATGTGGATGTTGATCTATCGAATAACTAATGGATTGTCAGAACTAAGGTATAAAATCTTTATGTTACAGTTCAGAAAAAGGGTTATGCAGACCTGCAAGAAATGACTTCTGATGAAAATTTGCCGTCCTGCTATGGAGCTACTCTTCCAAAAGATCCAAATCATAATCTCCCTTGCAGTTGGGCAGCCGGTGATCCTTCATCCTTTTTAATTCGCGGTAGTACTTACTTGGAAGATCATCAAAAGGTTTCCCACTTATTCCTTTGTTCTCATCTTCATAGTTGAATTTTGGAGTTATTGATTTCTCTTTCAAACTGTTTCATGACTACTATTTAGATTAAGGCAAAAGGTACTTTGATGGAAATGGTGGGTGCTGATTGGATAAGATCCAAACAACGAGAAGATGATCTTGCTGGTCGTCCTGGAAGCATTGTTCAGGTTTTCATAACATTTCTTTCTGTGTATTTATCATGTTTCACGACAAATATCTCATGCAAGTCCTTGACAAAAATTTTGTAGAAATGTTCGGCTCAAGGTGGAAACGAATTCTTTTTCATCATTCACATACAAGTAGGTATAAATTGCACTTTGTTTCATTTGCTCTACATGTTGATTGATTAGGTGATGATATATATATATTGTGATTGTCCTGATCAGGTTCCAGGTACAACAGCATACAGCCTAGCCCTGTATTACATGATGAAAACTCCCTTGGAAAAAGTGCCTTTGCTCGAACAATTCGTTAATGGAGATGATGCCTTTAGAAATTCAAGATTTAAGCTCATACCCTACATTTCTAAGGTATCAGTAAAGAAGATGAAGAATGTTCCTTTTACTTCTGCAACTTACTTCACCAATTTTCTGCTAAATTTTTTCTTCTTCAAGGGATCTTGGATAGTGAAGCAAAGCGTCGGAAAAAAAGCTTGTTTGATTGGCCAACAACTTGAAGTGAATTATTATCGAGGAAAGAACTACTTAGAGGTAAGATGCATGAAATGAATAAATTTGTTCATATGTGTCGGAAAATTCTTGTTCTTGACATTTTCTTATACATGTTTCGAAAATTTCCCAGCTTTGTGTTAATGTTGGCTCATCAACAGTTGCAAAGGGTGTTGTCAGTCTTGTTCTTGGATACCTTAACAACCTTGTGATAGAGATGGCATTCGTGATACAGGTACGATGAAAATAATAATACTTTCCATCAGAACAAATATCCAGATTGAACCAATATAAATTGAAAGGAAAACGTTTTTCAGGCTAACACAGCAGAAGAGCTCCCGGAGTTCCTCCTGGGAACTTGTAGGCTTAATCATCTCGATGCATCCAAATCTGTGGCGATTGGTTCCATCACGAGCTAATGATTTTTCAAATTTTTAGTTTTTTTTTTTTTTTTTTTTTTTTTTAATAGTCTAACACAGCAAGCAGAAATGCTGAATATAGCACAGAAGAAACACACAGGTGGGAAGAAAATCAAGTAAGTCTGCTTTACAATTGTATGGGGGTATATATATGAAGATCCAAATTCTTTGTTAGATAGAAATTTGTGTTTTGACTAATCTTTTTTAGTTATGGTGATTATTTAAAAAAGAAATTACACTAGAGAAGTTAAAACATTTTCTTCACTGTAGATTACAAGCCAGGACTAGCTGCTGTAAAATGGTGGAGTTCATGTAAATTGTATGGTTAAACTGAGTTCAAATTCAGCAGATCAACATATAAATTTATAAACTGATATTTTTGTGTTATTGTTTCTATTATTTGATTATCTTTCTCTTTCTTTGTTTTTCTTTTCATTATTATTAATAGTTTTTTTATCCAGTATATATATATATATATATATATATATTTTTAGTCTAAGAGAGAGTGAAAAAAAAATAATGATATATATGACATAAGGTATCTAAGAGTTTTAAATGTTGTATGCTTAAATGCACAGTTTATCTGTGTTCGGTAGCCACAAGTCACGTCGGACTCCAATAAGCTCTCCCTACACTTATTTTTTCATAGGCAAAGTTCAAATTCGAAACCTTGCAGATAAAAACTAAGCTCTTTCCACTTTAAGTCAATAGGTGTTGGTTCTGTATAAATGTGTGTGTATATATATATATTTTAAGTGTGCTTTTTTTGTCTTAAAAGTATTAGATAGTCTAAGTATTTTAGGTGTAGGTTCTGTATAAATGTGTGTGTATATATATATATATATATATATATATATATATATATTGGGCATTTTTAGATAGTCTAAGTGCTATTGGATTCGTGAGAGGATACTATTTTGGGCTATGAAACAAATTAAAGCAGGTCGTTTTAATTATTAGGCTGGGCCGACCTGGCAAATTTGCTTGACCCAAAAATTGATACAAATTGATTATTATTAATTTTCTTAATGTACATGTGTCATAGATTAGTCTAATAATAGGAAGACATTTTTATGTCAATTCACATCCAAACTAATTTCCGTTTGAGCTAGGTTGATCCTTTGCAGGAGAAAATTTTGACCTCAAATTTTAAACAGTTGCATACATGAGTTAAGAATCGACCCCTTGGTTTTACTTACGTCGGGAGAGCTCCGTATTAACTCACATGCACCTTGGTGTTGACACAAATAGATTATTATCAAGTATGCAATTTATAAAATCTCCTCCTTTTATTCGAAAAACAACATACAATTTACCAATAACTAGTTGATTTAAGTAGAAAGAACTTGGTTCTCTTTAAGTATTGTTTCAAATATATACTTTGTGTACGAAGAAATATGAGTCTTTGTGTATACAATATAATATGGGTGTTAGTAGCATTTTTTTTAAAAAAAAAAAAGGATTTGATATGACTTGATTCTTGATTAGTTTAAAAAAATACAATTTGGCTTAAAGTCTTTGTTGGGACTTAGGATTATTCATGTAAAAGTCGTCTACGACATGAGTCAAAGTCAAGTAAGGCACCTTAAATAAAGAAAGTCAAATAAATTGTTTTAAAAATAAAATTTCAATACCTAATGTGGGGATGTTAAGATTTCAACTGTGGAAACCGGCAAGGGAAAAAAAACAACCTCCAAAGCATAAGTTTTGGAAATGCGATGTAAGTTCATTGGATTTGGTAGATGAGATGTATATTCTTAAGAAGGTAATAAATAGATGTTGAGAGTTATGCAATCACACTCCCCACCTCTCCATTTCTACATACATTGCCCTTGCTTAGGAAACCAATTATTTCACTAATCATTAATCTAATTTTCCCAAATAAGCCTCTCCAACAACAACCTTACAATTTCATCAAATCGAATCATCATTATAGTTGTTGAAATGCTGCATCATGGGTACAATTGTCATTTTCAATACATTAATTTAATATAATTTATATGTTTATCTCGTCTCGTTTAACCGACTAAGAACTCACTAATATAAGACATTATTAAAATAGTAACATTTCTAAAATATCTTTTAAATTTTAAAATAAACTTAAGAAGCCACGTGGCACATGCCCACATCCAAAGTTTGCTTTGATTTTTTGGTCGAATAATTAAATTTAAAATGGAAGATTTTATGAATATTTTTAAATAAAAGGAGATCACAAATGAAAGTAGTCTGGCTTTCAAATCGCCGCTAATAACGGTAATCACTATAATGCTATACATATAATTAGTATTATATTTTCCACGTCATCATCAACTTTTCTTTTTTTAAAAAAAAATTAAATATGTAATTTTAAGACAGGAATAGTAGCATAATCACATGCTTAAAACAAAAAATGATTAATATTTTGCAAACCAGCTCACATGTTTGAGGACACCATGTCCGTCTTAGGTTAAATTCCAATTATTATAATTTATAAATTATTTGTTTCTTCTCTTTCTTAAATTTAAAATGTTTTTAAAAAATAATTTTTTAAACGAGTAATATTAAATATAATTTAAATTTTAAACTATTGAAAAAAAAAAAAATGAATAGTGAGTCAAAAATTACCGCCACCGTCACCGACGCGTGACACGGGGTTTGGCGGGTGGACGCCGAACAGGTATGACCTTCGGTAGCAGGTTAAGATTAAGTACGTCAGGGATTGTCACTGGCTGAATCCGGTAATTCTGTCGGTGAGAACGGGTGTCGGCACCGACACGCCAGATCGCTTCCCGGTAAAATTTGGCCTTATATTATTTAAGACTCTAAAGATCTTTTAAGGGGCCTTATACTTACCCGTTGTCTTTCCCATCAAAATTTTAAGGTGTACTTTGACAATTATTAATTATTTTCTAAAAAAGAAAATATATTTGAGTAAATTTTATTTATTCTTTAAAAATAATAATATTGTATTCTTATTTATATACTAGAATGATTAATTTACAAATATTAATTTAAATATTTGAAAATATTACATAGAGTTGTCAGTCGTATTTTAAAAATTAAAATGTATATAATTAGAAATAATATAAATTCAAGACATGTTCTTAATACTCTATCTCATAGAGTAAAATTATAGTAAATGTATAATAATATATTAGAATATATTTAGGAATTCATAATCGACGAGCTTTGTAAGCTTTTTTTTTTTTTTATACATGGGGGAGGGGGACTTGGGTATCGAACCCACAAAGTGGGGGTTGGGGAGGTGGGCTCTTACCACTACACCGGACAACCTCGACTACGAGCTTTGTAACTTATACTATATTTAGTTAATAATCTAATGTTTCATATTAGGAGAATTATTAAACTTTTATTACTATATATATTAAATATATAAGTCATTTGAATTGACACGATGGGAAAGCGTATTATGAATGTTACAAGAGGTCGAAAGTTCGACACTCGCTGTGAACGTCATTAAAGAGTCAAAGTGAGGTCTTCCCCTAAGTAAGAGTTAAATTCTATAAGCACAATCAATGCCAAATCTGAATTAATCAGAGTCGTGATGACTACGAATATCATATTATCTAACAAAATGTATGTATATATTGAGGGGAGAGTAATTAAAAAAGAGTGTGGATTTGGTGAAATTAGTTGGATAAACCATGTGGATATAATAATAAATAGTAAATGTTAGGAAAAGTAGCAGGTACACGATCACACGTGACGTACAACCAATAAAAGCGATCCTTGCACCAGCTTGATCCTGACCGTCCAACCACTATTACTACAATATATGATAAATATTTATTTAATCCCCATTTATTTACCCACCGTAATTATTACGTAGTTAATTTTCTTTATTTTAAGATAAATAAAATCCATCCCGGTGTTTATTTTTTCTCTTTTTATAGTCAAAAATATAAAATAAAATAAAATAAAATAAATCATAACATTAAGGTAGTATATATATAAAAAGTAATACTTCCTTGATTTTTTAATTCCTGACATTAAAATTTTTAACATAATATTTATTTATTTTCCTTTATTATTATCATTTATATAATATTTGTAAATAATACTTATTAATTATTTTTATGAAATAATCAAATATATTTTAATCTTTTAAATTAAAAATAAATTTAATTTAATTTTTAAAAAATATAAAATTTATTTACTGGCCAATAAAATGATAAAAATAGAGTAATATCATATTTATAAATATAATTTCAGATCCAAAATTTACATTTTATTTATTTATTTATTGATCATTAACTCAATTGATAACAGTCTCACTTATGAAATAGAAATTATAAGTTTGGAACACATTAGAATATAGAATTTATTAAAATATATATATATATATATATATATATAACCGATTGAATAAGAGAGCATCATCATATACAAGAAGAAAGAACAATTTCCAAAGATATGAAGCTTTTGGAATATTGAAGAAAGAAAGAAAAGAGGAGAGAGAGAGACTCAATGCATGTGCAATTAGTCAATTACCAATGTAATGGGTAGAGAGTGATGGCCATTTCTTTGTTTTTCTTCATTAAAAAAATAATATTTGTTTTTTAAATTATCAAACACGATATTTTTCGTATTTTTTTAAATGATATATTTTTGTATTTGTCACAAATAAATAAAAAATAATAATAATAGTAATAAAATATAATAGGCAGAAAGAAAGTCATAATAATTTCACTTATAAACATAAATATTATTTTTAAAATAAAAAACTCTAAAGAAGAAAAAAAAAAAAAAAAAAAAAAGTTATGCTAATTATTTTGGAAATATATTTTTTAAATAATAATATGTATTTAATAATTTTGAGCAAATCAAGCAATAATTTTGCCATATTTGTTGGTTAGTATTCGCATGTTTGGACTTCGGACTACTATCCATATGCAACTCTGGTCCCACACCACTACCCTCCTATGGGTCCCATACATAAATCAGCGGAAATAAAAAATAAAAAATAAAATGAAGCAGAGGAAGCATGTGGACCCAGAGAAATCCCAATTCTGGGGTCTTTTGAGGGCCCCACAAATCATCATCACCATTATAATTACTTACTTAGTTCCTTTTAATCATCACTAAATGCCCAAACAAAAGCAACCAACAACTTTTTTACTAAATATGCTTCCTCTGCCTTTCTTCTTTTCAATAAATAACGAATAAATAAAAAAAAATATATATTCTCTTTGTTTTAAAAAAAAAAAATTAACTGTGTCCTAAATTAATATTTTATACTTTATATAAATTTTTTGATAATAATTTTTTATAAATTAAGTGAATAAACTTAAAATGATATTTTTCAATAGTTTGAGGGTATCCAAAAAAAAAAAATTTTTAATTTAATTTTAATTAAATTAAATAAAGGAATGTTAAAAAATATATAGCTCGAATCCCTAGATCTAGTCACGTGACTTCTGTCCTGATATATATATATATATATATATATAATTACTGTAGCACACACTACACCGGCAACCTGCCAAGCTGGCACACTACCTATTTGATTCCCACCGTGTGGGCTCCTCTTATTACCAGAATTATTGTATATCCTCGGATTTGCCACGTGTAAGAACGTGTGGACTATTATGTACCGACGCCCCTCCATAACGTGCTTCTCTGTCCCCACAACGTGACATTTACACCCTCTCACGCATCTTGCACATGATCACCTTCTTCCACCTGCTTTTCACTTCTGTATCCAAAATACATGAAATTCCAAAACTAACCCTATAATTTCCCAACAAAAATAAATACACTTTTAGGATAATTTTGTCAAAACACACATATAAAAGTCATGCTATTTATTAATTGATCATAATAATGAATTAATTTCCAAAGTAATATAAATTAAATTTGAAGTAGTCAAAAATAGTTAAGATAAAGAAAATAAGAATTATTTAAATTTATCGAATCATAATACATATTTTTATATTGAATCTAATATTATCGGTCCCGAAATAATGTCGTGAGCTAATGAAGTTAGCTAAGAGACAGCGATGGAGCAACCATGTTACTATTGCCTATGTAATTTGACTTTAAAAAAAATAAAATAAATGACAGATTAAGGAATATACCTAAATAAAAACATGATTTAGGTATATCAAAGAACAGCTATAAAGTCAAATCCTGCCCGATTATCATAATATTCAGTCAAAATCAACTGCATGCACTTCCACTAATTTAATAAATCCTTAAGATTATGCTAAAAACCCTTAAATAATGACCAAATTAATTATAATTCCGTTAGAATATAATTCAGATTTAATTTTAAATTAATCGAAACATAACAATAATAATAATAATAATAAATATGATAAGGTGTGCATGTGAAACCTTAACGAATTGATTTATAAATAAATAAAATAATAATAAAAAAAAAAAATCTAGATATTTAATTCTGATGAACAGAGTAATTATGAATCAAATTGTCGTAGAATTTTTATTTTTTAATTTTTTAAAAAATGAGGAGGTGTGCGGTCTTGATCTTAATGATGAACTTCTTGATAGATTGCTTGCTGCTGCCTTTTTTTCTCTCCAAAACTTAAATTATTATTAAAAGACAAATCATGCACAAAACATTCTTAATTGTCTCCAGATTTTTTTGTTTGTCAAAATTAAAATATAAAAATAAAATAAAACCTGTCGTTTCCACCTTCCTTAAGTATACAACTTGAAGAAGATATCTCTAATTTCTTATTACATCAATATAAATATATTAAATTTTACAATTTTATCAATAATTTTAAAATTTTGATTTAAATCTAAATAAAATGATATATATATATATATATACAAAATATTTTTGAACAAATTGTTTATGTTCCAGGTTCGAGTCAGTGATGTACTACAATTCAATTGGTAGATATCATAATATTTATCTTAATATTTATTTTCTATATTTAAATATATCATTTAATAATTCCTTACTCAATCGGAATTCTATTCCGATTAGGATACTACATATCATTATAAATACAAGGCCAAACAGAGAGGAAAGGTAAGTGGAAATTCTTCTAAAAAACCCTGGTTTTTTTTTTTTTTTTTTTTTTGTTTTCTACTTAAAGCATCGTCATCAAACAATCAATTATTTTTCATTGTTCTTACTATATCATTATACGGAAACCATATTTCAAGCTCACTATAAATATATATACTCATTTGTATATATTATTACACGTATATTTTAACTTTCAATATACAACAAATATTATAGAAACAAACAACGCAACATAAAACACAAGAAAAATAAAATAAAGGGGAAAGAAAGGTCTGTACCGACAGTCGCAGAAGAGTTGAACAACCAAACATACATATATATATATATATATATATATATGTATATATGTTTGCATCTGTTGAATTGAAGCTCTAACTTTTCTTTTTTTTTTTGTATCCTTTTCAATCCCACGTCTTCATTTAATTAATTTATTTAAATAAATAAAAACGAAAAAAGAAAGGGGAAAAAAAAAGGAAAAGAAAGAAAAAAAAAGCATTGCACATGTTCTCATGTTTTCACGTAGTTGCCACTGCTTCATATTTATACTTTATTTTTTTCTTTACATTTATACTTATTTCACATGTATTGTCAACCGACTTTATAATATATATATATATATATATATATATATAAATATTTTGATTTGATTAAAAAAATATAAATATATGATGAATTAAGTTAAATTATATAATATTATGACTATAAAGGTATAATGTAATTGGTTAAACAATCTGTTTTATAATTAATAAGTTATGAATTTGAGTCATAATTAAAAGTCATATAAACTAAATTAGTGAATTTTTAAATATATATATATATATATATATGATATATATATTATTTGAATTATTTTATTGATTATTATGTAAATATTTCTACAATATAGAGAAAGAGAAAGAAAAATAAAATAAAAATTTTAAAAGTAATGTGGTTATTTTTGAAAATTATTTATAAGGGAGTTGTGGAGGACACATGGTAACAAAGCAATTATGATATGGTTTTATTGAATAATATGCCATAACAACTTTGTTTCTTATCTTTGAAGGGAAGATTAATATATACACATATACACACACACACATATATATATATATATATATATATATAATATTAATTCTCTAAAATTTGTATATGTATAATCACATATATTTTTTGAGAAGTTGTTGTGAATTTCAATCATAATTTTGTTAAAATTAGGTGAATAAAGATCATTCTCCATTTTCAACCTATCAAACCCTAATGCAATAAAAAGAAAATGTTAGGTTTTGTGCAATTAATTTTATCGAAGAAAAAAAAAAAAGGAGAAAAGTCATTTTGAAGAAAGTGATTCAAAGAGTGTATTCCAAGTTAGTTAAAAGGAAAAGCAAAATTAAAAAAATGCATATATGCTCAAAACTCTTCAACTCATTTCCATCCCCTTTCTTTGTATATAATATATATATATATATATATATATAACAGCTGATAATTATCCATCTTAATGCACTTCTAAAAATAGAGTATATTTTGTAATTAACTATTATATTTAATGAGAAAGTAATTATAACTATAGAGATTAGTCTCACAACGAATATTTTTTGTGAAGATACATATAAATATATATACATACATATATCTCCAAATGTGTATATGTATGTGTTTGATGAGAGAGAGTGAAAGGTGGTGTATTTTTAGTAATATAGAAGAAGGAATGATGCAAAGAGTAGAACTCAAGTCAGTTAAAAAGATGGGGAAAGATGATTGATTATGATGACGATGATAATGGGTATATTGAAAGAAAAACTTTTTTTTTTTTCGAACCCACACGCCGATTAATTCAAATTCAACATTGGGTGCGTTCACGGAGTTCAACTATTTTACCAATATATATATATATATATATATATTAGAGAGAGAGAAAGAGAGAGAAAGTGATTGATAAGGTCAATAATTGTTGAGACCATGTTTTTGCCTTAAAAGAAAATTTTCATGTGAGCCCCAAATCTAGACAACCTTTCAGCTGTTAAGTCACTCTTTTTTGACCATTTCTATTTCTCTTCTCCCTTTCTGTTTCCTACACTTTTTTCATTTCTCCTTATTTTTATTATTATTATTATTTTCTATATTTATATAATTACATTCTCTCTCTTTTTTTTTTTGAAAAATAAGAAATATATAACTGTTATGACTTGCGGTTTCACTTTACTCGCCTAAGATAATATTATTAAAACAGATTTTAAATTCGTGTGGCTCACAAAAGATAATATCATTAAAATGTTTATAACAATAATTTTTATAATTTGATTGTTTTACTAAATCTTATATACTACATTATACATAATATTCATCTAGGATAAAAATACAAAAAGTGATAAGTATATTTTGATTTAAAAAATTAAAATATTTTATAATTTTATTTTTTTCAATAAAAATAATTAATATTTTTGTGAAGTTTAAAGTTTTAAAATATTTAAAATATATTAAACATAAAAGGATTTTGGTGAGGATTTTCTTCTCCCATATATATATATATATATATTATATATATTACGATATTAAAATTTCATACACCTTTAAATTATTTTGCATGCATTAATTATTAATTTTTATTTTAAAAAATTATATATATATATATATATATATAATTCTCATTTCAAAAAATAGTATTTATGAATTGTTTCTAATAGAATGACTTAACAAATTTAATTATATAAATAGTAATAAAGGAAAAAAATAGTTTTGGGAACCAAATTTATAATTTATTCTTTTCTCTTTTGTCAATAAATGCAAAATTTCCTTTTGTTGGTTATCTATTTACCTCTAATTTAAAAACACACTAAACTAAATTTTAAGGCGCAAGTGAGTTGATAAAGAGTTTTCTTGGCTTAAGTGTCGTATTCTTTTATACAATTGTTTAAAATTTAGGGTTAAAGCTTCATCCGTAAAGAATCAACTCGGGTTGCATGATGATTAGTCTAGATGTAAATTTGAATTAAAGGTACCTTCTCATAGTTGGGCCAAAACTTTCTCCAACAAAAAACCAACTCGACTTGAATTAGATTAGTTTAGATATGAATTTAGCATAAATATATTCTCTCATAATTTAAAACTTATATAAAATATCACGTAGCTTTAAGGAAAAAAAAAATCTAAACTAAAATGATTAATTATTACTATGGCCACTGATATTTTTAGTTAAAACAACATAATAATAATAATGTACAAAATTTTGATTTTTCTATTTCTTTTTTATATTTTGAATTTTTTTACCGCTAATATAATTTAAACATATAATATTGTAGAGCATAAATTATAATTATTGATTTTTACTCTTATTTAATGCAGCTTTCTCACTTCAATAAAAAGAAAAAGAAAAAGAAAAAAAATCAAAATATATAGTATTATATAGTGACGCGCTTACAACAACTGTTGACAACTCTACCGTTACACGCATCGCTTTAATTGGTTGGCAATACGTCAAATGATAAAAAAAGAACCAATGGAAATGCACGTGCTCCTCACGTGAAATGAATTTAGAAAAATTCGTACACAATTCCTTATTGCGGTGGTGGGAAAATTTTTGAGGTCAGATAAAACAGCGGTTACATTATCGCATTCACGATTTCAACGTCCAAAAACAAAAAAATTCAAAATTCCCTACTTTTCTCTTCTTTCCAAATTATACCCAAATTTAACACGGTTAAGTTTACCTTTTCTTTTCTCCAAATTTTATAACTGTTATTATTATTATTAATTTTTTTATATATTTATATATAAATAAAACTAAATAGTTAATATATATATTATCGTAGAAGACGAAAAAAAAAGAAAAATCCGAAGTAATTTAAATTATTTGAGGTGATAATGTTATGATTCGTATATGGATAAGTACATTAGTACAGGTATATTCTCATGAGTAATAAATAATAAATTTTATTTATTTTAAATTTAATATTAACGAATGCATAAAAGAAAAAAAAAGAAAAAAAAAAAAGAGTTGCGGTGGAGTGGGACCCGCGTTGTAATCAGGGGGGGGCACTGTTAATGAATTGAAGGAGACTTAAACATCACGACAGTGAAAGTTGTGAGTGTAAAAGACAGCTTGCAATGAGGCAAGAGCTTCACCTACCATTTTCCCCCTTTCCCCTTTCCTTCCCCTCCATTAGTTTCCTCCTCCACAGCACTCCTTTTTTAGCCTCTCTCTCTCTCTCTCTCTATTTCTGTCTTCGCTCTTCTCTTCAGAACTCTGCTGCCTCTTCTTCTTCTACTACTACTTCGGTTTTTCGCGTACTAAGTACTGAGGGAATAAGAAAGAAATTCTTCGACAGTGTTGTACTGTTTACGGCTAGCTTGGCTGTGGTTCTCGGATTATTGAGCAATTGGAAAGAGGTACTTATGAGCAGTTGTTTAATTTCTGATAAAACTCAGGCTTATTGGGAGGAATATGCTAGAATTGATTCATTTATGTGAGACATTTTCTTTCTCCACCTCTGTTTTCTCGAGAATGGCTTTGGTTTTTTCTCCCCTTAGCATCGAGGTCTCTCTGCTTCACCACAAATTCCTATGTTAATTGTGTTATTTTTTACTTTTTTTAAATATATATATATATATTTATATATATATAAAAGGTTATCTCAATTTCAGTCTCAATAATAATTTGAATGTTTTTTTTTTTAAAAAAAAACTTCAATATTTATTTTTGGCGATGCTTTACGCGCCTTGATTACGTTGGTTTAACCAACACCGTATGCATTAGGCGAAGGTGACCGCTTTCAGTAGCAAATACTACCATATATTTTGTGTATTAATTTCTTTCTGTGTTGAAATAAATATTTTCAGGTTAAAAAGTTTTGAAAGGAGTCTCGTAATTTCGAACTTTATGGGGTCAAATTTTGCGGACGAGATAGACAATCTAAGCTTTTTTGAAAACATGGATGATTTGGTTGAATTTCCATCAGACAATGACTGCTGCAACGGTTTTATTGGTTCCGGTGACTGCAATGATTTTCCTAGTATTTGGAACGAGGCCTTCCCGGACACCGTCAACATTTTCCCCGGGACCAGTTCCGACACCGCTTCAGAATTACCCGCCGATATCTCTCTTCCGGTAATTCCATACTCCTTTTCTTTTAAAAAAAAAAAAAATTTAATAGAAAAGCTGCTTTGGAAAACTTGCTCCCAAAATCCTCTGCACTGCTCTGCTGGTTATGTGTGTTTGAAGGCATTGAAATGATGCTTTGTGACATGGCGTCCAATTATGCTGATGCTTATCACTAGAATTTCTTAATTAGGGGGTCACCTGATTAGGTATCTGAGTTGGTCCTATTTCTTCTGTGTAAGTTTTGGTGTCCATTCTTTATTACTTGCCCAACTACCAGTGGGACATTTTGTATTCGTGATCTTTTAATCTTGACAGTTAAAAAGCAACCATTTTAAGGACAGAGAAAATGTCAAATAGTGGTTGTGGGATCTTTCAAATTTTCCTTTTAAAAAACTTTGTGTTATTTTGTCCTTTTATAATGGGGACGGGTAAAGGGTTTTGAAATTCAAAATTTGCTGTTCTTAATGTTATATTCAGTTGAATGTGACTGCAGAAATGCTAGTCCGTGAAAAAATGGGAAAGTTAATTGAACCAGTTATGTGGAAAATATGCGACCTGAAAAATAGTAGATTGCAGTTAGCAAAATTTTATATGTATTCTGATTGTGTTCAAACCTTCTTTTAGCAGGACCATGATATGGCAGGGCTTGATTGGTATGCAGCCTTTATGGAGGAATCGTTCTCAGGCAGTGGGAACTCCCTCTGCGATGAAAATTTATATTTGAAGGAGAAATCTCAGAACTACCCATTCCAGTCCTCTAGTCCTGTTTCAGTGCTAGAAAGTAGTAGCACCACCAGTAGCAGCAGCAGCTCATGCTCTGGGGAGAAAGTTATCCCTCGTGGTTCACAGCGGGCAAGGAGCAAACGCCCGCGCCCTGCTACCTTTAATCCGCGTCAAAGGATTCACCTCACCTCTCCAACATCCTCATTCTCAGGGACTCTTCAGCCTTTTATTGGTTTTGGTTCTGGAATGCCTTTAGAATCTGACAACTTTGCTGAGTCTGGTGAACCTATGCAAAAACCCAAACCAGAGGCGGCAACGATGATGTTGACGACAACAACAATGGAAGAGGTCCCAAAGAAAAAGAAGAAGAAGCTGAAATTACCAGCATCTCCACTTGGTCCTATGGATAATATAAATGATAACGCGACGGCAGCACAAGCACAAGCACAAACACAAGCTGTGAGGAAATGCTTGCACTGTGAGATCACAAAGACACCTCAATGGAGGGCTGGGCCAATGGGGCCTAAAACCCTTTGCAATGCATGTGGAGTACGCTACAAATCTGGTCGCCTCTTCCCTGAATATCGTCCTGCTGCAAGTCCTACATTTGTTCCATCTCTGCATTCGAATTCTCACAAGAAAGTTATTGAAATGAGAAACAAGGAAGTCTATAACCCACCATCAGCAGTAGCAGAAGCGGAGTCCAGCCACAGAGGTGTAGTAGAAGCAGACACTAATCCATCTTCTTCAGAATACATCTGAGAGTTAAAAAAGGGAGGGCAGAGAATAGTTCTCCATTAGAGTCATTTTTTCTTCTCTGCTTCATTTATTAATCAGGTTCATGCAGTTGTCTTTTTTTTTTTTTTTTAAATTGTTTTCCATTTCTTGGTTCGTTGGTTCTTTGTACAGAGATGTAATGGTGGGAAATATAGGAAGGGAGGATTAGATTACGATATATTTTTAGCTTGTTAGTGAGACGGACGGACGGGAATTGAAAAAAGAAAAAGAAGAAGAAAAAGCCAGATAGAAGATTAAATAGAGTTTTAGGATGTAGGGGGCTGAGCTTTTAGCATTATTATTATTTTTTTAGTAGATTACAAAGTTAAATAGATGATGGAATGGAGTCAGTTATTGTTTCTCTTTTTCTGCTCTTAATGTCTGTTTTCCCTTTCCCATTTGTAATGGGAAAATCTTTTTGCAGTTCATTTGTGATGATTAGAAGAGAAAAAAAAAAAAAAAAAAAATCTGAAATGAGTGCTAGTTTCAAACTCATATTCCATTATTTTATTCTTCTCTTCATCCTTACTTTTTAGTATGCAAGAAAAAATACTGATAACAATCCTTAACTGCAATAAATATATATATATATATATATATATATACGGTAGAGTAAAAGGGAAAAGAAAGAAAGAAAGAAGAGACAAGTACGTGTTTGGCAGAAGAGGGAAAAGGGAGGAGACATTGTGCTGTTCGAAGTGTTCAGTACTTGAAAGAAGAAGAAAAAAAAAAAGAGCTGATAATAGCGTAATTGATAGTGGATAAATGAAATGAAATGAAGGATGGTTTGTTTTGTTTTACTACAAGACTGGTCCCATTAAATTTTGTCAGAAAAAAGGATGCTTTAATATTTTCAGTGCTTCCATCAGTTGGGGGGTGATGGAATCATCATCAAAGAAAAAAGGACAGGAAAAGAAAGAAATGGCAGGCCTGAATTCTTCATTACATGATGAATCAATGCAGCAAACCATTTTTTTTTATCACACTTGAGTGTCTTTTTGTGTAGACTATATCTTTGGGCTAGTTTAACTCTTATTCTAAACATCACATTTCAACTTATATAATATTTACAATAACCAAACATCTCTTACTTCAAGTGAAAAGAATTTAGTTTCGTAGGTGTTGAATTCGAATCTTGCCTATAGAGAGACAAGTGTAGAGAGAGCTTCCCCAATATGGAGGGGTCCGACGCAGCTCAAACTTGATTTAGCTAGAGGTCAAAGTAGTTATCGGATAAATTATCAAAAATTTATATTAAAAATTGAATTTATGATTTAATGTAAGAATTACAATTATTATGTCAAATCAAGTAAAAAAAAAAGTGATATTACTCTTAAATGAATATATATATATATATATACTCCATTTGTTTTGCAATAGAAATTTGGAAGATGTAGAGAGCTTCCCTTTTCAAGGATCAATTTGACTCGAATAAAGTTTAGTCTAAATATAGATTTGGTTTAAAGGTCACTCTCATAGTTTAGAATCTATCCGAAATACTCTATAAACAAAAGAAAAAAAAAATATTTGGAAGATGTGACAAAATGTATTAATTGTTATTATTATTATTTTTCCTTTATTATCTTCATTATTAATAATTTACAATTTATACTTAAGGACAGTTTTTCAAATCAACTAGCAAAAATCTTAATATTTGTAATATATCATTTAGGAAGAATTCTAAATTAAGTTCTATATATATTTCTCTAATTAAATCATAAACTTGATACTATATATTTATATATTTATCTAACTTTACCCTTTTATATTTTTTGAAATTTTAAGCCAATTTTACTATTTAACTTTGAGGTACTATTTATGTTAAGGATAATTTCGGCACTTCACTAATTTTGTAATAAAATGCTAATAAAAAAAATTCTAACAAAAAAAAATTATCTATATAAACAAAAAATATTATTTAAAATTAATAAATAATATCAACAATTTTAGAGAGATTAAAACATTCTTCGGTACAATAGTTCAATTATATATAAGATAATTTTTTTTTTTGTTATCAATTATATAAGTTGTCATGAATATATATATATCACTAAAATAACCTCCGATAATAAATCTTGGTTAAAAAAACTATAATCTCTCTCATCTAGTTTATATTATGCTAAAATTAGTGCTATTAAAGCACATTATTTAATAAATTAGAAGTTTACTAATCCCATTATGCTTAAAATTTGGCATCATCGTTCCGGTCATTTATGATCCATTATAATGTGAAAAATAATTGAGACTAGACATGGTCATCCATTGAAAAAGCAAAGGATTTTGATTTATGATAAACTCTCATATGATGTATGTTCCAAAGCAAAAATAATTGTAAGATCGTCATCATTAAAAGTTAGAGATGAAGTTCTACGTTTCTATAATAGATTCATAGAGATATATGTGTACCAATTAATCAAACATGTGGGCAATTTAGATATTTCATGGTTTTAATTAATGCATAGACCCGATGGTTACATGTTTGTTTATTTACCAACTTGCAACCTTGATGTTTGCAAGATTACTTGCATAAATAATTTGCTTGAGAACACAATTTCCTTATTATCCTATTAAACGAATATGTGTAGACAATACTAATGAATTTTCTTTGTATGCATTTTATTCTTATTGCATGTCGATTGAATAATTATTGAACATCTAATAGCTCATGTTCACACACAAAATGGTTGAACCATTTATCAAAAAGTCATAACTAATTGCTAGGCCATTAATAATAATAATAATAATAATAAATCTCCCTACATCAGGATAGGGCCATGTCATTTTGCATATTGCAACACGTGTATAGTTAAGGTAATGTGTTATCATAAATTTTCTATATTACATTGCATTTTGGTTTAGAGTCTAATATTTCTTATTTGAGAATTTTTGGGTATGTTGTATAAGTTTCAATTGAGTCAACCCAACGAACAAAGATGAGTCTTCAAAGGAGATTGGGGATATATGGTGAGTATGAGCCCCTGTCAATTATAAGATATTTTAAACCTTTGACATATGATATCTTTACATCAAGATTTACTGATTATCATTTTGATGAGATTTATTTCCCAAATTATCAAGAGAAAATAAACGTACGGCATAAATAGAACTTGCTTGAAAAACATATTTGAGCCATTTTATATACACACAAACGTGAATGAACTAAAAATTTAAAAAGATAATTCATTTGTTGAAAGAAAGGTCATGTCTTTGATTATGTTTTTTTATGCATGTGTACTATGGGGCTGGCCTCTATTTCCCTCGTGTGTTACCAATTTTTCCTTCTATGAGAAAAGCTTACTCTTATGGTTTGATTCCACTTCCATCTCTTGTGTCGTTTCACCAAAATCGCACTTTTCTTAAGTTGGTTTTGTATAGATTTATATTCCATTAAGTGTTCGAAGACTCTATTGTTTGCTTGTTTGATTTTTCTTTTCTACTTTTTTTTTTAAAAAAAAATAGAAACTTTACTGTTCAAGTTAGCATTTTAAACCTAATTGTTCTTCCTTTAACAAAAAATATGTTACGGAGAAGAACAATGATAACACTATTAGATAATCAAGAAGGCGTAGTTAAGTGAGTAATAACTTAGAGACACAATTAGAAGTTAAGATTTTAAAAAAAAATATATATATATATATATATATTAGTGGATGAAAAGATTGCGAATATATGGATGGGCGTACTAAAGGATAAGCCCAAATAAGGCCCAAGTAGTACGAAACCTAGACCCAGTAATTATTTGCAACTTTACACAATCCAATTAATAAGCCCTTTTTTTTCATGATTACGTTATTTTTTTTTATACCCACTTGGGGTCCCGTGTCTCTCCACCTTATTTGGTGAGACTAATCCGGACTCGACCTGCGGAGCTCTCACAGAGGGTCTGACTCGGAGCTTTTTAAGCTGACGCTAACTACCCTAAGGGATTCGAAATCTCGACCATCCGCCCTGGGAAAGCACTAGGAGTCCGCTCACCAACCCTCAAGCTACCGGGTTCATGATTACGCTATTTATTTTATACAATTCTTTTAAAAAATATGAATACATTGTTCACAAGACATAAAATGCATATAATTATGATTCACATTATTTGGGTATGCATATAAAAACTTTATTCCGTGTTTCTCTCATTGTGATTTGACAAACATTAATAATTAATTTTTTAAAAACAAAATGATTTCAAATATAATAATTTTCATATAAATTGATTATAAAAATAAAAATAAAAATTTATTTTTTTGGTTTGACCTTGTATAATTTGACTTAAATTATCAAACAAAATAGTGTGTAGTGGTAAACCAATGAAAGCTCTTAAATGAGTAAATATATTTATCATTGTTTATATATTATACATATATATTAATATAGAGAATTAAGGATACATGAACATATAACATTAAATTTTAAAATTATTTTAAATATTTAATAATCATTCAAATTATCTACAATTTTCTAATATTAATATTATCTCAGATTTAATAATTATTTTGATATTAATAATCTCAACTTATCTTCAAAAGGTATTATCAAAGAAATGAACACTTATTTCAAAATATTTTTAAATATATATATTTTTTGCATAAAAAAAAATAAACTATACAGCTTATCAGAATTATAAATTAAATGTATTTACTATTTTAATCTGATTTATTGTTATTAAGAATTATATAAAAGAAAAAATTGACGATAAATCAAAACTTTAATATTTTAAATATAAATATAAAAATTACTTCACATTCATTAGTTAATTAAACTATTGTATACACAATATATGAGATTAATAAAATATCCTTAGTTTAAGTGACGTTGTGAGTTTTTACTTATACTCAAGTATGTAACAATTTAAAATTTACCTCGATAAAAAAAAAAAAAAAATAGTGGTGATGGGCATAGCATAGCATAATGATCACCTATTTAATTCAAAGTTCCCTAAGTTCAAAAACTACCATTTTTAGTCAAGTATGCATTAGTCCATAAGGAAAAAGGCCATTATGTACATATATATATATATATATATTTACTCAATAGTACTTTTACTCCATCCTTGTTGATTAGGGTTAGTTATATATATATATATATATATATATATATATATATATATATAAAAGTGAATGAATGCATAGAGGACCCTAAATTGAAATTTTAGTTAGTTTTAAGACATTCATGTTTTAAAGATTTGCATTAAATATTCATGAAATTATTTATTATTCACAAAATATGGAAATGCTTATTGAAAAGGGAAGTGAAAGGGGTGGGGTAGGGCCGAGAAGGGGAGTTCTATGGCTATACATTTGGAGATAAAATTTGAATAGAGTTTATTTAGATGAACAAAATATACATATACATACATATATATGTGTGTGTGTGTGTGTGTTAATTCCAAAAGAAGACTTTGCCAAACTAACTTAAAAATTATATTGAACAAGAAATAGTGTTCCATAACCAAGAAAGTAAGTATCTAGTACTCTATAAATGGAAGGATATATAGGTTAATAATACAACATAATGATATTAGGACAACTTTGTCTATATTATAGTTGTATTTTTTTTAAAAAAAAAAATTTATTACAAGTATTATAAAAATTTGATAATGATAAACATAAATATTAATGTTATTCTTAATTTTATTAAAATTAAAGTTAGAACTCCTCCACTGAAATGGTATGTTATCTATTTTAAAAGTACACACTTAACAAATCTTCAATTTGATACAATAAAAAAATATATCGTAAATATTGCTACACCATGTCACCGTGTTTCACATTCACAAATTTTAATATATTCAACAATTATATTTACCAAATATTATTGGTTTTACTTTCTACCTTATTTAAAGTTATACTTTTAATTGTACATTTGTTGTATAACTTAAAAGACAAACACAACATATTGGACCTACTCACTTTTGAAAAGTTTACATTCAATCCCCTAAAAAGAAAAAAAAAAAAAAAAAAAAATCCAATTACCCTTTTGCTCATCATTTCATGAAGACCTTTATATATGTATATATATATATATATATATATATATATATTTTATACAAACAAACACACAGACACACAAAGAAGTAAAAAGGCTGCAAATGGTGATCAGTGATTCAATGTGGCTTTTAGTCCACTTGACAAATAAGATTTTTAATTTAAACGATTTAAAAATATTATTATCTTTGAATGGAGATAATTGAATATATGAAGATTGTATTCATAATATTAGAATTTAATATAAATTTAGATTCAAGTATATCCCACCTATTTTAACCAATGACAAGTTGGAAAGGACCAAAAAAAAAAAAAAAAAAAGTTCAATAAAGAGGAAGATGAGCTTGACATGTATATTTGTCACTATTGAAGTGTTTGACGATCTTTATGCATCCATTTGTTGCTTTTATGTCTTTGCATTTGTATGCCTTGTGTGTGTTTGTGTGTGTGAGAGAGAGAAAGATAGATATATATATATATATATTATATATATGAGAGAGAGAGAGTGTGTGTTTTTAATTGGAACAACCAGAAGACAGAAACTCTTGTTTGGAAGTCGCTTTCATGCTACATATATACTATGTCTTAAAACGTATTATTAGATTCTTAAGAATGTCTGATATAATTAGTTTTACCTTAATCCAAACAAAATTATTACATAATTCAGTTTCTATAAATTATCTTAGTGCAACTAATATTTTAATTAAAAAAAAAAAAACTTTAAATAATAGCTTTTGTATTAGAAAAAAAAAATTAAAAATGATCTCTCGAATTTTATTATAAAATGAATAACTTACAAAAAATTTTTTAATAATAAACGATAGTGAAATTGAAAATAACATAATGAAATAAGGACTAAATTTCAAAAGAAGTTCTTTTATATATAAAGTTTATTTTTTTTTTTTTTTTTTTTCCTCAGGGTCGATATCATATAATTAATTTGAGAGTAATAACATAGATAGCAACTGCAAAAAAGAAAAAATTGAAACGTGGAAAAGGAAATAAATAAATATATATATTAAATGACAGAAAATGACAATTTCCGTTCACAAATTTAAGATAAAATAGTTTTGTGGGACTCAAAGGTTTCCAAACCACACTACCAAATCATATGCAATTTAGACACAACACTACCATAAATGAATATATACATACACACATATATATATATATATTATATATATTATACATATGGAAAAAAAAAATTAAAAAAAAGACAAGCAAACAAACAAAAAGACTCGCTAATTTAGCATAGAAATAATTGTAATATATAAAGCTTTATTTTGTCAAGACAATATATATATATATATATATGAAATAGTTGAAAACAAAGTTCTCCCACCTCTCACTTAAGAAAATTTTGAATTATCTTTAAAAAAATCTTATATTTTTTATATAATAATTTATTTTAAATTTATAACGTGGATTTGAATATGCGACAACCGATAATATAATTCTAATATTATACTATAATTTGTACATTATAATTAAAATATTCTTTATTATTAAATAATAACTCTAATTCAATATTAAGTAATTAAGTAATTCCAAATAATTCAATATTTTTATAATATTAAAAGAAAAAATTATCATTTCACTAAATTTCACACTCATATCACAATATAATAAGTATCATTTTCATATATTTTTTTTTTTTAACTTTATAATATCTTTTTAAGATTTTGATATTAATTTTTATATCAATACATACATTTCTTTTTTATAAAAAAGTTGTTATTTTATTTTATTTTTTTTAAAAAAAGTTATAAAATATTAAAATCAGTTTATACATAAATTTAATTTTGTGCATATTTTTATTGAAAATGAAATTAGTTAATTTTCTAAAATTTTACTTTTAACTGAAATGAAAACTTTGACGTGAGAGATATTAGGCTAAATATCCCGACTTATTAGCAAATACTAACTAATAATTAACACCAATTTTTTTTTATTTTTTTCAAAGAAAAATTAAAATGAAATAAAAAAAAGTTGGTGGGGTCCAACACAAATCTCATTCATGCATGGTAGAGATAAATGTGGATACTGTTAATAGGAGTGCAAGTACAATATTCAATTCTTTAAAACTTTCCACTTGCCACAGCATCGCGTGTATACCACTCTCGTATCCAAATATCTTATCTTTTTTTTTTTTTTTTTAATTTAGTCTGATATTAGAAAATATTGATTTTTTTTTTTTTTCAGTTAACAATTGACCAATTCTGAGTAATATCAGAATTGTTGTACAAATGAAGCATTTTTTGTTTTGTTTTTTTTTTTTTAAATTGCTATATATATATATTATTATTTTTAATTTCTTAAAATGAGATTTTTTTTTTAAAAAAAAAAATCAGGCAGTAAAAAGTTAAAGTAAAAACTGAATTAACTGAGGATAAATCTGCCAAACGAATCGGATTCAGAGCAAAGAAACCGAGATTTACTACGAACAAAGTTTGATTTCAGAGATATTAGGACAAATATCACTACATAATAGGTAGCAGGTAATTCATTTATGTATAATTTACAAGTTTTCCCTAAAATAAATTTATTTTTCTAATATATAATAATAATAAAATATTTCTTACTTATTTTATGTTCAATTATATTAATATTAAAGATAATAAAAAAAAATACTATTTTTTTTTTTTGCAAATTTTTGGTTTCATTGGACTCAATCTGGGATCTCCACATTTTTTTTAAAGATATATATCAATTATTTTAATTTTTAAAACTAATTCAATATTATATTTTGTTAGATAGACGCGTATGTGTCACGTGTCATGAAGGCAATGAATGGAGAGAGGATTTAACTAAAGATTAAAAAGAAGGAAAAAAAAAAAAAAAAAAGGGTTTCAATAAAACCATGATTCTTGCAGTAGCAGTAGAAGTAGTAAGAAGTACTATTTTAGAATCTTGCATAACAGAAATCCTTGGAAATAGATTTCTTGAAATGAAAATCCCATCATCTTCCGAATGCGAACAAACTACCGCACTACTATTTCTTTATCAATTAATTTAATTTATTTTTTTTTTTTTAAAGAAAAGAGCACTTGAAATATCGATACTGTTGTGGGTTGTCGAATTTATTCATATCTTTTCTTTGCTTCTGCTGCTGTTGCTGTTGCTGCTGCCTCCCTCTCTGGTCGGCAAAAAACTGAGAAAGCTTCAGTCTTGATTTGAGCCTTCTTTCAGGTGTGTATTCTGTGTTCAGTCTGTGTATATATATATATCTGTCTCTTGTCTTTGTCTCTGTCCCTGTCCCTTACAACTCTCAGTCTCTCTCTCTCACACTGACACACAGTGAGACAGGCTCTCTGCTTAAAATTTCCCCACTCACATACACACCCTTTTATCTCTACCTCTTTCTTTCTTTCTTTCTCTCTGAAGAGAGAGATTTATTGCAGTCTTGAATTGAATCGGTGAAATTTTTCCAAAAAAGTGAAAATCTTTGGACTCCCCTTTAATAAGTTTGGAGGAAATGGAACATCCTCTTCCTCAGATTACTATTATATCAAGGAGGAGTGGTAACTGGTAAGTTCAGTGAACATGGGATATTGTTTGAATGTTTTGAATTTAGGATTCTGAAGTCTGTAAATCTATTTTCTTTGTTACAGAATTCGCCGGTTTTACGGGTTTGGAGGTGGTTTTTTTTTTTTTTTTTCTCTCGCAACTGAGAAATGATTACGGTTATGGATTTGGGTAACAATGAAAAAATGGAGGAGAAATGTTTGGAGCCGCAGTTATGGCATGCCTGCGCCGGTGGAATGGTTCAGATGCCAAAAGTGAACACTAAAGTGTTTTATTTTCCTCAAGGCCACTGGGAACATGCCAATATCAAGAAGAAGCCCGAATTCGGCGGCGGCAGGAATTTATTTCCGCCGCTCATCTTGTGCAGAGTGTCGTCCATCAAGTATTTGGCCGATTCCGAGACGGATGAAGTTTATGCGAAACTCAGATTGATTCCTTTGAAAACCGCCAGTGATTACAACGATTGTGAAGATGATGATGATGATGATGATGATGATAATGGCGGATTATTGCTGGGATTCAATGATGATAATATTAATAACAGTAATAATGATTGCGTGAAACCAAATTCCTTTGCGAAGACATTGACACAATCTGATGCCAACAATGGTGGCGGTTTCTCTGTTCCAAGGTACTGTGCGGACACTATTTTTCCGAAGCTAAATTTCAAAGCTGAACCGCCGGTTCAGACCATTCTAGCCAAGGATGTTCACGGGGAGGTATGGAAATTTAGGCATATTTTTAGAGGTACGCCTCGTCGCCATCTTCTCACCACCGGTTGGAGTAATTTTGTAAACCAGAAGAAACTCGTTGCCGGTGACTCTATTGTGTTCTTGAGGGCAGACAATGGCGGGGATCTTTTCGTCGGAATTCGCAGGGCAAAGAGAGTCGGTATCGGAATCGGGGTGGTGGTGGACTTGAGTCACCGTCAGGTTGGAACGCCGGAGGAGCTATAAACAACTACGGTTCATCTCGGTACGGTGGATTGTCTAGCCTTTTAACAGTAGGTGATGGAGATGAGATTTCAAGGGAAGGTCTGGGAAGAAGAGGAGGAGGAGGAGGAGGAGGAGGAAAAGTGAAGGCGGAATCAGTTACCGAAGCTTTAAATCTTGCTTCCAATGGACAACCATTTGAAGTGATTTATTATCCTCGAGCGAGCACTCCAGAATTTGTTGTTAAAGCTTCTTCTGTTAATTCCGCCATGAGAATTAATTGGTGTCCTGGTATGAGATTCAAAATGCCTTTTGAAACTGAAGATTCATCACGGATTAGTTGGTTTATGGGTACAATTTCCTCTGTTCAAGTTGATGATCCAATCCATTGGCCTAAATCTCCATGGCGCCTTCTTCAAGTAGCATGGGATGAGCCAGATTTACTCCAAAATGTAAAAAGCGTGAGTCCATGGTTGGTTGAAGTTGTATCAAATCTGCCTACAATCAACCTCACACCATTTTCGCCGCCGTCGAGGAAGAAACTGAGGATTCCACAATCACCGGAATTTTCCTTCACCGGCCACCACCTCCACCAACAACAACTAACCATGTCATCTTTCCTTAGTAATAATAACCCCTTGAGCCCAAGCAGCCCCTTGTGTTGTTTATCAGATAACAATAACAACAATTATAGCAACATTTCTGCAGGAGGCATACAGGGAGCCAGGCATCCTCCTCAATTAGGGTTACCCTTAACTTTACCTTTACCCTCATCGGACTACACTAACAAACTGCAGCAGCAGCAGCGGCGGCAGAATCAGGGTCAGTTCCCATTCAAATTGAAGCAGTTTAGTGATAATCACCCTGCTTCCCCACCTCCTCCTAAGATTCAATTCGGTAACTTTACGGGAAATTCTTCTCAATTTAGGGAAAATGAAAATGTCTCTTGTGTATTGACAATGGGGAATTCTTCACAAGAATTGAAGACCACCGCACAAACGAAAAGGCGACCGACTTTTGTTTTGTTCGGTCAGCCGATTCTTACTGAGCAACAGATCTCCCAAAGCTCGTGTAGTTCGTTGGACGAGAATCAATACAAGACGACGACAACCGCCGGAGGCAGTGGCAGCGGTGGTCCTCCTCCTCCTCCTCCCTTCCAGAATACTACTACTGTTGTTCAGATGGTGTATTACCATGGTACCACAAAGATGAGAAAAATGACTTGGTATCAGAAAACAGTTTCTCCGACAGTGATCACTGCAAAGTATTCATGGATTCGGAAGATGTTGGGCGGACAATGGACCTATCAGTTGTTAGCTGTTACGAAGAATTGTACGGAAAGCTGGCTGAAATGTTTAACCTCAAAAGATCAGAAATGTTAAGCAATGTACTTTATCAGGACATGGCTGGTACTACAGTTAAGCGCGCCGGAGAAGAACCCTTCAGGTACTACTACCACAACCACCAATCAATCAAAGCATTTAAACATGGCTAATTCATTTTTTTTTTTTTTTTTTTTTTGTCATCAAAAAAATTGATTTCATAATTTTATATAATATATAATTATATTATATTGCAGTAAATTTCTGAAATCAGCAAGAAGGATCAACATTCTGACAGACTCGGGAAGTGACAACATAGGGATTTAGTTTTTTACTTTTAGAGATGAAACTTAAAAAAGAAGAAAAGTTAGTTTTCCATTGCAGAGTTTCAAGAACTACCCAGTAATGAAAATTATGATAACTTTTTGTCCATGAAGTATGTGTAATGTTAAAATAATGTTTATTGGTTACATATATGAAAAATGGATATTGATTAATTTTTCTTATGCAAGTATATCACTAATTTGACCCCTTTTAAACTGAATTGTGTCTGATTTGTCATTGTTTTAAATGTATTCATCGATTTAAGGTTTATTGAGTTGCTTCTATTTTGTCATCGTTTTTTTTTTCTGGAAGACTGCTATTGTTCATATGCACAGAGCACTTAAAAAAATGATTTGAGGGTTTATGAGTATGGTGGACTTGTCTAAATATATATTATTAAAATTTAGACTAAATAAATTATTGTCTTATTATTTATTAAAAAATTTTGTTTTTGGACAAAAAAAACCAGACAAACTTCATTCCTAATTTGGAATGAGACAAATAATCTCATTCCAAAATTACATACAAGTTCCAAATAATCTAAACCTTTCTATTATTCAATTATTTTATTTAAAAATAGAATAGTATCTTCTGAAAATTATATATATATATATATTGGACACAAATCCCAAAGCAAAAGTTTCGTGTCCCAAACATAAAATTAAGTTTCGTGTTCCAATTGTGGTGCCGTAAGACTTGCCAATTTTTACGTACCACCCCCCGCCTGCTACCATCGGGATTGGGATTTGGGATTTCAATAATCAAAATTTTAATTTCAATTAATTAGGTTAATTAATTTTTTCCTCAATTCAAGGGTCTTGCTCTTTAATGTGGCATCTTTAGTTTTGTGATATTGTCGGTCAAACCCCCTAACCATTTCTTAATGAAATTTAATATATATATATATATATTTGTCATTTTTCAAATGTTTAGATATTTGATTAGTCCATCAAGTCAAATTTTGAACTAATTGACAAGAAAATTAATATAATGAATTTTTCTAAAAATAAAAATAGATATAAAAAACATAAATCCTTGGTTTTTGGACGAAATATTAAAAAAAAAAAAAAAAAAAAAAAAAAAAATCCTCTAGTACAATTGATATTTTTATCAATTTAATTAAATTTAAATATTAATAAATTTGTCTTCCTTAATTTAATATTCATAAGGGTTCCTATACTAAAATTTATAATGAAATTAAAAAATAAACGAATTTTTTATGATATATATTTATAAATATTTTAAAGATAATGTCAATATTAATTTAATAAAAATATAATATTAATTATAAAAATAAAATATTTATTCTGTTTTATTTTTTTCATTAAAAAATAAGATTTAAAAAAAAAAAAAAAAAAAAAAAAGTGCGTCCAACACGGTGCGTTGAGGATTGACTTGTCACTGGCACTTCGACAAACAAAGATTATGTGATCAGAAAACTGTTTCTCCCACGCTCTCTTTCAACATTTGTATTCCACGCTCTCTTCAATTGGTTTTTTAAAAAACAATTCCAATTTATTAAGAAAATGTATATATATTTTTTTTCTCTGATCCCGTTAGCTAAAACATTTAATATTTATTAAAATTTTAAAAATATTATTATATTAATATTTTATTATTTATATTTATTAATTTTTTTTATTTAAAAATTTGAAGGAGTGTAGGGTTTATGAATTAAAAATACTGGCATTTAATGCAGGCTGGGGACATTGAACCCTCAAGTTGAGCGCGTGGCGTAAAATAGTAAAGTAGGTGCGTGGGGATAGATGGTTTTGACAATACGCTATTGTGATGACAGAGAACGGATGATGATATTCACTAACGACGACACAAACACACAGTACAGACACATTCTTTCTCATCTTCATCTACAGCGCAAAAAAAATAATAAAAAATGGGACCCACTAACCCCACGCACTTCACAAAATATTACAATCAAAACTAGACTCATCTAGAGATTTCGGGAATAAACTTCGTTTTAACTAGTTTATATTACGTTTTAACTTGTTTATTTATTAAATAAATTCAATTAATTTTTAAGTTTACTTAAATATTATTCACACATATAATCAAACGTTTTTAAACAAATTATAAATATTTATATATATTATTTAAAAAAAATATAATATTTAAATTAGGGTATATATATATAAATTTTTTTTTCTCGTTTTTCCTAATTTGTAGCGGTCACTCTTCTTTCCTTACCTTCTCTAGTAGTTATAAATAAACCAAACTCAAATAATTTTCAAACCTACTCAAATAATATTAAAAAATTAAACTCAAACTTTCAATGTTCGGTTTAACTCGACTCGTTTATAAGTCTAGACTCATCCATCAATAACAAACTAGCCTCACGTGAGTGAGGTTAACACTAGTGCCATTTATTTTATTTTTATTTTTTTTTGGGTAAATATTTTAATTTTTCTTTATATCATTATTAGATGATAAAAATAATTAACTCAACTTATCTTCTTACCGTAAAAATAATTATTTACACCAAATATTCATATTAAGTTTATATATTATTAACTTTTTATAATATAAATTCTTAAAACTAAACTACGTATTTTAGCTTAAAATAATAAAATAATATTTAATTTAACAAAATAGTATTACTCAAAAAAAAAATTAAAGAAAAAAATCTGAATAAATAATATTTTAATTTTATAAAATGACAACTAAAGAAATTATTCATAAACTTTTCTTGTAATACTCCTTCTATTTAGGTCACATCCTGCAGGAAAACGATTTAACTTTATTATTATTATATTAGAAATTAATGTGTATTTATTATTATTTTTTAATTATATAATTAATTATTTATAATACATACTTTATAATTATTTATGGTTGCCTTTAGAAATTTGTTTTTTATATTATTATTATTATTATTATTCTTTTTTTTTTGCAGTAATAAATTTCTTCCAAATTCATTTGACAATTAAGTATAACATTAATGATGGGGAATTTAGTTCGTACACAAAAAGATATGATTTTTTGCATTTTTTTTCTTAATGCTTAAAAACATGTTTGATAAACAAGTAAAAAAAAAAAATATGTTAATTAATTGATGATTTTTTTGGTTGAAATTTTGATTTTTTTTAATAGAAATAACACGTGTCTTATTTTTATTAGTGACTCAAATTAAATTCATGACACATCTTGAATTATAAGTTTAAATTGTTATTTATTGAGTTACGAAAATGAATAATTAATTAGTTACATTATAGATGTAATAATAGTACATGTAAAATTTAAATAATAAAGCCATTGACTTGACATAATATGAAAGTGTATTATACAAGATCGATGGTTCAATACTTTGTGTAAGCGTCATATAAGAGCCAGCCAGCCAAAGTGAGACATTCCTTTGCTGAGTAAGAATTAAGCTCGTTAGCGCAACACTGACCGAATCCGAATTAAATTATGATTCCGAATAACAGATGGTCTAAAAAATATATATATATAATAATGGTAGTGGGCAATGCAAACGATAGTTGGTACATGGTGCTTTGTGGCGTATAAATTGCAGGAGGCGATCGATCCATCCATATCCCCATGCACATTAATTCGTTAATTAATTGAAGGACCACAAAACAGACCCCTTTTCATTGGCACGAGGAAGGAAGAAAACAAGGCGTTGAATATTACTCCCTACTCTCCCATATTGTATTGCTAAATTTCATGCCTTTTTCTTGAATCTTTTATCCACTTTTACTCCTCCATCAACCATCCCGGTCCAAGATCCAAGAATTACAAATACATGTTTTTGCTATTAAATGGAGATAAATTATCATATAATTTAAATTACATGTATAATAATTAATACAGAAAATTCAAAGTCAAAGTGTGTCAAAATAGATAAAGAATCTTTATTGAATTAAAATATTTTTTCTTAAACAAAAAAAAAAAAAAAGAAAGTCAAAAGTCAACCCTTGAAGTTAGGTTGCCGTTGTGGAAATGTCAAGGTTGTGCGTGTGAATGTGTGTTTTCTTTTTTTTTTTTTTTTTGGTTAAAAGAAAGAAAAACTTGGTAGTAGCAGTAGTAATATTTGGGGGTTTTCATGGGACATTGTAATGGGGGATTTGAAATTAGAGAGGGAACAGAAAGTTATAACGGCAGAATTCAAAGATTTGGATGAGCTGTGTGTGTTTGTGTATCTTGATTTCAGGTCAACACTAATTACACCAACAACGTTGTGTTTTGCAATATGGCATCCTATGTCTTCTTTCCTTTATTATATATATATATATATATATATATATATATATATATATATATATATTATTATATATAATCAAAATCCTATAAAAGACTATGTAGGTTGAAATATCCGATGTGGACTCCATAAAGGACTCACGTGGTACCGGATAGGATTTCTCGAGGTTTGGCTAGCGACTAGAACACACACGATCGGGACATGATCTTTTGATAAGAAGATTCCCACTGAACTCCACATTAAATGCATTTAACCCGACATACACTTGTTTGAAGATACTATTTTAGAACTGTCAATAAAGGTACCACTTCAGGTGCCACCTCCCAATTGACTACTTTTTTCCATAAAACGGTAACATACTCTAAGTGTTTAGTCCAACTCCGATACACTTTTGATGCTTAGTTTGGTTTGTTGGGAACACCACTTTCCAGCTGATCGTCCGACACCTTTTTCTTCTTACTTGTGACTAACTTGACCGTCAGAGAGCCAATACCGAGACCACACCTCCGCCGAGACCACACCTCCGACACTTGGCCTTTTTTGCAAGACTCATCGGGAAAATGGACCCCACCGATCATGCGTGGAAGGATCAAGAGTTTGACTCCGATCAATATGTATATACTTCATCTCAATATCTAATGTTTTAAAACTAATATTAGTTCCCATTATTGTGTCCTGAGTCCCACATTATTCGTTTTGGAGATTATTGAGAGATTATTAATCGGGGTTATGTGAGACTTTTTATTTAATGATTGATGCGTTTTAAACCTATAGAGTGAGCCATAACACTCATTAATTATCTTCCAATAAAAAAAATTAAAATTAAACTATAAATTTTATTTTTATTTTTTATATTAAAAAATGTAAATACTGTGACATTAGTAATTAGACTATATGTTTTATTTTGTATTTAAATTTTTTTAAAAATAAAAAGATTTGTTATAAAATTTCTATATTTTTTTTATTGTGTTCAATATGATAATACTTAATTTATTAATAAAATACAAAGCGTTTATTTAAAAAAGAGATAGGATTTGAAGTAATATTATGGTTACGAATATGAAAGATAAAAGTTATATTTTAAATTATGAAAAAAAAAGGAGAGAAAAATAAAAATGTCTGATATGGAAAAAATATGTAATATTCTTTAGACATTATTGGGAGATTGGTGGATTTAGTATAAAATATTTAAAATTTTGATATGTTTATTTTAAATATATTGTTTTGATATTTTAGATTATGAAAAATTATTTTTTAATAATTTTGGTCCTTTTTGAGGAAAAAAAAATGTAAGTAAAAGTAATAAATATTCAAAGAATTACTATGTTCAAATCCTTACCTAGGTCATTTTTTTCCCCTAAAAAATTAAACTATCAAAATATAAAAAAGTCAAAATAAAATATTTAAAATTAAACATATTAAAATCTTAAATATTAGAGATTAAATCCATCTTCACATTATTAGTAATAAAAAAAAAAAAGAAAATAAAATACTACATAGAATATTCATTCGTATTAACAAAATTGAATAAAATGTTATATGTGTATTATTTATTTATTTAATTTTTTTTGAAAAATCTTAACTTCTATCACGTCTCGAACACATGACCTCCTCTCATGTCATAAGTGAGGGTGCTACCAACTAAGCTACGCTTTATTATTATTATTATTATTAAAAACAATTGGAGAAAAAAAAACATATTTTAAAGCAAAGAAATAAAGCTGTCCGCCCTATTGTCTTAGACAGTTTATATATCTATATATATATTACCAATATATTATGGTAAATAAATTTAAAACCACATACTTAAAATTATTGCATAATATTTATTTAATAATTGTGTCATTAAAATAAATAATATGACATATTTCAAAAAAGTATTATAATCATTTTTTTGTAATAATATTAAATACACCAAACACAGTAGAAAAAAAAACTAATAGTAAAAAAATATTTTGGAAAATGTTTAAAATAAATATAATGTAAATCCCTTAGTAATACAACTCTAATTCATTCTACTTTTTGTTCTTTCCTATAATGATAAATTGACTTTTTTCGTAATTTATCCGTGGGGAAAAAATTCTCTCACTAAAATTAAAACCCTAACTTTCTCCTTTACTCTCCTCTTCTCTCCAAGGCAGCCGCCACCCCCACCTCCTTCCCTCCTCTCCCGGCCAAGGGAGAGCTTTTAGCTCCGGCTAGAGCTCTCTCTTGGCCGGGTTCTTCTTTTTTTTTTTTTTTTTTTTTTTTTTTTTTTTTTTTTTTTTTTTTTTTTGTTGTTTTTTTTTTTTTTTTTTTTTTTTTTTTTAATTTTCTTTCTACCTTTCACTTCTCAATGCATTGCTCTAGATAGGATATTGAAGATCTAGATATTGTGTTTGACAGTTGGGATATTGGACATCTAGATAAGATTTCTGTTGTCTTTCTTGTTGTTTTTTAATTTTTATGTTTAATTTTTTCTGACTCACCTAAATTTTTTAGGTTGAGTTTTTTGTCTCCACCTAATTTTAGGTTGGTGTTTTGTTTTATTACCATGAATTATTAAAATCATTCAGTTGAGTAATTTTTTCTTTTAATGAAATTTCACTTATAAAAAAAAAAAAAATCATTCTACTTTTTGTTCTTTCCTATAATGATAAATGAACTTTTTTGGTAATTTATCGATGAGAAAAAAATTCTCTCACTAAAATTAAAATCTCTAACTTTCTCTACTCTCCTCTTCTCTCCAAGGCAACCGCCACCCCCCACCTCTTTCCCTCCTCTCCCAGCCAAGGGAGAGCTTTTAGCTTCGGCTAGAGCTCTCTCTTGGCAGAGTTCTCTCTTTTTTTTTTTGTTCTTGTTTATTTCTTGTGTTTTTCTTTTTTTTAGGGTATTTTTTTAGTCTTTTAGTCTTTTTCTTTAATTTTCTTTCTACCTTTCACTTCTCAATTCATTGCTCTAGATATGATATTGAAGATCTAAATATTGTGTTTGACAGTTGAGATATTGAAGATCTAGATAGGATTTCTGTTGTCTTTCTTGTTGTTTTGTTATTTTTATGTTTAGGTTTTTCTGACTCACCTAATTAGGTTTAATTTTTTGTCTCCACCTAATTTTAGGTTGGTGTTTTGTTTTATTACTATGAATGATTTTAATAATTCAGTTGTGTAATTTTTTATTTTAATGAAATTCCACTTATATATAAAAAAAAAAAATTCATTCTACTTTTTGTTCTTTCCTAAAATGATAAATGGACTTTTTTGGTAATTTATCGATGAGAAAAAAATTCTCTCACTAAAATTAAAACCCTAACTTTCTCCTTTACTCTCCTCTTCTCTCCAAGGCAGCCGCCACCCCCCACCTCCTTCCCTCCTCTCCCGACCAAGGGAGAGCTTTTAGCTCCTTCTAGAGCTCTCTCTTGACCGGAGTTCTCTCTTTTTTTTTTTTTTTTTTTTTTTTTTTTTTTTTTTTTTTTTTTTTTTGGGTGGGTTTTTTTTAGTCTTTCGTTTTTTTTTTTTTTTTCTTTTTTCCTTTCACTTCTCAATGCATTGCTCTAGATAGGATATTGAAAATCTAGATATTGTGTTTGACAGTTGGGATATTGAACATCTAGATAAGATTTCTGTTGTCTTTCTTGTTGTTTTGTTATTTTTATGTTTAGTTTTTTCCGACTCACCTAATTTTAGGTTGGTGTTTTGTTTTATTACCATGAATGATTTTAATCATTCAGTTGTGTAATTTTTTCTTTTAATGAAATTTCACTTATAAAAAAAAAAAAAATCATTCTACTTTTTGTTCTTTCCTAAAATGATAAATGGACTTTTTTGGTAATTTATCGATGGGAAAAAAATTTTCTCACTAAAATTAAAACCCTAACTTTGTCCTCTACTCTCCTCTTCTCTCCAAGGCAGCCGCCACCCCCCACCTCCTTCCCTCCTCTCCCGGCCAAGGGAGAGCTTTTAGCTCCGGCTAGAGCTCTCTCTTGACCGGAGTTCTCTCAATTTTTTTTGTTCTTGTTTATTTCTTGTGTATTTCTTTTTTTTTTTAGGTATTTTTTTAGTCTTTTAGTCTTTTTCTTTAATTTTCTTTCTACCTTTCACTTCTCAATGCATTGCTCTAGATAGGATATTGAAGATCTAGATATTATGTTTGACAGTTGGGATATTGAAGATATAAATAGGATTTCTGTTGTCTTTCTTGTTGTTTTGTTATTTTTATATTTAGTTTTTTCCGACTCACCTAATTATTTTAGGTTGAATTTTTTTGTCTCCACCTAATTTTAGGTTGGTGTTTTGTTTTATTATCATGAATGATTTAAATCATTCAGTTGTGTAATTTTTTCTTTTAATGAAATTCCACTTATTAAAAAAAAAAAAAATTCATTCTACTTTTTGTTCTTTCCTATAATGATAAATGAACTTTTTTTGTAATTTATCGATGAGAAAAAAATTCTCTCACTAAAATTAAAACCCTAACTTTCTCCTCTACTCTCCTCTTCTTTGCAAGGCAGCCGCCACCCCACGCCTCCTTCCCTCCTCTTCCGGCCAAGGGAGAGCTTTTAGCTCCGACTAGAGCTCTTGCTTGGCCGGAGTTCTTTTTTTTTTTTTTTTTTTTTTTTTTTTTTTTTTTTTTTTTTTTTTTTTTTTTTTTTTTTTTTTTTTTTTTTTTTTCTTTAATTTTCTTTCTACCTTTCACTTCTCAATGCATTGCTCTAGATAGGATATTGAAGATCTAGATATTGTGTTTGGCAGTTGAGATATTGAAGATCTAGATAAAATTTCTGTTGTCTTTCTTGTTGTTTTGTAATTTTTATGTTTAGTTTTTTCCGACTCACATAATTTGTTTAGGTTGAGTTTTTTGTCTCCACCTAATTTTAGGTTGGTGTTTTGTTTTATTATCATAAATGATTTTAATCATTCAATTGTGTAATTTTTTCTTTTAATGAAATTCCACTTATTAAAAAAAAAAAAATTCATTCTACTTTTTGTTCTTTTCTATAATGATAAATGAATTTTTTTTTTTATTTTTTATTTGTGTCCGGTAGCTATTTTTTTTTTTTTTGTATTACCCCACTTGGGGGCGCCCGGTATCCCCACCTTTGGTGAGACTAATCCAGACTCGGCCTACAGAGCGCTCGTAGAGTTCAACTCTTACTCGAGGGTAGGGCATGACCCAGAGCTTTTTAACGTGGCGTTAACCACCCCAGGGGGATTCGAACCTTCGATCATCCGCCCTGGAGGAAGCATTAGAAGTTCGCTTAGACCAACTCCCCCAAGCTGCTGGGTTGTCCGGTAGCTACTTTGATCCTCAACTAAACCGAATTCGAATTGCGTCGAACTCTTATTGGGAGAAGCTCTTCATACACCTATCTCTCCATAGGCTAGATTCGAGACCAAACTCCTTCCACTTAAGCAAATAGGTTTTAGTTATGATAAATGGACTGATTACTTGGAATTGGATCTGTCATCAAATAATTTTATTAGTCTATATATATAGTTGGGCTTAATGGTCCACATAAAAGATGAAAACTAATTAAAGATAACAGTCCACGAGATTAATTGTAATCAACAACAAACCCGTTGGTTAACTAAAAAAATTGAACTCAATCATCAAAAATTTGAGTCTAAATAGTTTTTTTTTTAAAAAATACATATATTTGAAATTACAATATAATTTAAAAATTTTAGGTGAAATTATTATTACAGAAATAATCTTATTTTTAAGTTTTTATTAATTGCTGATAATATATGGGTGTTACCAAAGAGGTTGCCAAACCAAATTGTTCTATTCCAAATGATTTTAGGTTTGATCCCGATCCAAAAAGGTGGTTTTAGACTTGATCTCGGAATGAATTCGATGTTCGGAGTCATTGACTTCAATATTCTTCAAATACGTCTCAAAATATGTAACAAATTTTTTTAAATGAATGTGAAATTTAAAAAATATTGTGCCCTATTTTTGCAAATTATTACATTTCGACTTGATCTGTATTTTGTTTTTTCAGAAAAAAAAAAAAAAAAAAGAAACCAGAAGTGTAATGCTGTTCTTACATTCAGGTTTTTTTTTTTTATAATTTTTTTCTCTGGAATATCCGCAGCGGCTTTTGTTGTCATCTAACAGTGAAGCCCAAAGATGCCCTTTTGTTCCATTGAAGAATAATATCTCCAAGCTTTTCCTCTATTTCTCCGTCCAACACAACAACACTTCGATCTTCTCTCCTTTTCATCTTCTTTGTTCGACCGAGTTTGAATCAATCTCGCATATATACTTTTTTTGGTTCTTCAATTATGGCGGGTAATGCTCTCCCAAACCTTTTTTTTTTTTTTTCCTTTTGACTTTGATTCTCGTGTTTCTTTTGCTCATTCTCTTTCTGGGAAAGGTTGTGTTCTTGTGTATGTTTTCTGGTTTGGAGTTTTTGATTTTGCAGTTTGATTGGGATTATGCTGATCTTGGGAATGATTGTGTCTTGATTTCTATGCGGTTGTGATGGTTTATGATTCTTGCCTGTCTCGTTTGATGTCTTATCAAAATTTGCATTCTTGATTGATACTACTAGCACATGTAATTGCATTGTTGTTTGATTCCTCAATTGAATTTTCGAGTTTGCTGCAACCGATCTTCCCCAATTGAGTTTTCAGGGTTCATTTCTACACTTGTTGTCATGCTTCTTTCTCGGATTGAGGTCTGAGGATAAGAAAAGTGAAAACATTTTGACTGGGTTAGCCGAGTTGTAGCTTGCACTAGTTTCCTTGGGGCGTTGTCGCCTTGTCGGGTGAAGTAATAATGAAGACTTTAACATGAAAATGACTAACTTCTTTTATACTAAAGACATTTCGACATATTTATTTGACTCCTGTCAATGAAATGTCTAATAGTATTATGAATCTTTAATTCTCATGCAGCAATGTCAGGGAAGATTGCCCAACATGTCCTGGTAGCACAGTGCTGCCAGAAGAATAAGCATCCCAGCACCCATTATCGACGAGATTACTGTAACCTTAGTAGGCGCAACTTCCCTCCATTTCAAGGAGGGAATTTGGCATGGAGTGGCTTCCCCACCATGCAGTTGCGCTCCTTGTCAAAACATAACCGAGTAATTGTTTTCTGCAATGGTCTGTTCTAGACTCTCATTATTCAGGTTGATATCCATCAGTCATGTAAATATTTAAGAATATAGAAATACTTATACAAAGTTTTTCCAACATAATTTTTTTTGGGAAAATAAGTTCTGGATAATATGGTTTTTGTTGCCGATATTATTGCTTATACTATTCTTTTTATGCTTTCCATTCATTTGAAACTGAAATCATATTTTATCATGGATAGCTATGCTTATTGAGAGTTTTCTTGCAGCTGCTCCATCTACAGAAGCAACACCATCTGTTGAGAAAAGTGATTTTCTTAAACTACAGAACGGCAGGTACTTGTTTTCATTTTTGTTAATTTTCTTATATTTCTGGTAGAGGTGTCAGCATGATGTGAATTGAAGATAGGTGAGCTACTCTAGATTCCAAGCATTTTACATCATCTTTCGAAGATAAAAAGTATACTATAGAGCTAGTTAAATTTATGGGAACGTGTTCAATAGCCAGATAAAGATATTTTAGCTAGAATTTCTTTATGCAGTGACATCCGGGGGGTTTCCGTTCCTGGTGTTGAGGGAGAAACTGTCACCCTCACTGAACCAGTTACAGAAGCTATAGCAGCTGCATTTGCAGCGTGGTTGCTAGAAAGAAAGAAACCTGATGCAACCAGGCCATTGAGAGTTTCCATTGGTCATGATTCCCGGATATCTGCCCAGAAGTTGCAGGTACTCTGATCTTTAGAGTGACTGTGTTTCTGTAATAACCATGGATGGTATGGAAAAAAGTCATTTTCTGATGATATGTTGCCTTTTTGTTTGATTGGCCTTTCATTGTCAATTGCACTATTAATTGCTGCAATAGTTTCTGGATATGTTCTTTCTTTAGTATTTTTTCCAGTCAGTTATCATAATATAATATCCAATTCTCACAGTAATACTAATACTGCATACATTCAACTTCCAGGACGCTGTTTCTCGTGGACTTGCTTATGCAGGGGTTGATGTGATTCAATATGGGTTCGTAATACTTTATGTAGTATTCTTGTTTTGGCTGTTGGGCTGCAGATTTATATGTCTCTTTGAGGTTCAACCTGGGTTTAATTATTTATTTGGTGTGTGAATGATTTTATTTATGAGGTATCCAATCGATATATTGGTTACTGTGAACTTATATTTGTAATAATTGTCATACACTTTTAATTTTGAATGGAATTGCAATGAGAAGGGGATTTCCCAATGTGCTTTCCCAATGTCTCGTGTTTCTGTTTTGTGTGGATTATATGGTTTAAGATACCAAAATATGCACATTGGTAGCCAAGACCTGTATCCTTATAACCTTGTTCCTTTTGAAGTTTGATCTCATTCTCAGATTTTCACTTCCAGTTGCAGTTGTGACTAATTTCTTTAGGCAATTGATATCTTTTCAGTATAGCCAACTACTATATTTTGAAAGAACATCCTAAACATACCATCTATTCTTAAGCAGAGAACAATCATGTCATCTCCAGCCTCCTCTTTGTTTCTCCATTACTTATGTTCTATTTTACATGTGCATCCAATAAGAGAATATATAAATCCTTGCATAGAGAGGGAGGTTGACTGTCCAGATCTGAGGGTTGCTTCTCATTCAAATTCTTGATCCAGTTTTCCTGAGTAGGTCTGACATGATTCAGGGACCATAATTTTTGACTAATGTCTTTTATTGTATATGTATGTATCTAGAGTCTGGAGGTGCAAAATAATGTGACAAAAATCTTGTTTGTCCTGTGAACTTATTTTGGAAAATGCTGTGTTTTAGTTGTGAAGAAACTTGAGAGGTCTTACTTTCAAGTCCAACTTATAACTGAATTTTTCATCCATGTTAGTACCCTAAAGTTATGAGAAAAAAATAGAGAATTATTTAGGATTGAGATGGAACTAAAATGAGGCCATTCCTTTTTCTTTAGCTTTTATTTTATCCTGTAGGAATGAAAGCACACTAGCTATTTCAGGTTCAGATGTAATTCAGATTTGAATAGTACTGATGGTAATGTCTCCTTTTGTAGATTGGCATCCACACCAGCAATGTTCACCAGCACTATTACTGAAAATGAGGAATTTCTGTGTCCGTCAGATGGATCCATAATGATAACAGGTGATTAAGTTACTTTATTTGTAATAACATTGTTATGTGCTCAGATTGGCCTAACTAATCGTTTGAGAAGGCAACATGTCAAAATCTCTTAGGTAGTTGATTAGAGATGTCAATTTTCTGGAAGTTGAAGATTCTGACTTCTAAATATTACTTCTATAAGTTCCTATTTTAGCTTTGTATTTGACACTTGCTCACTCAGAGATGGTATACATGATTATTACTTGTCTGTGCACAGCAAGCCATCTTCCCTACAACAGGAATGGTTTCAAGTTCTTTACAAATGCTGGAGGGTTAGGGAAAGCTGACATAAAAGACATCTTGGAGCGTGCTGCAACTATACACAAAACATTTGCAGATGAAGAGCTGAGGAACACAGGACGGCAAGCTTCTCAAACTATCAAAAGAGTGGATTACATGTCCATCTACACATTCAATCTTGTAGAAGCTGTTCGCAAAGCTGCTGGAAATATAGGTAAAATTTTTTTGTTTCCATCCAAGACATCTCTGGGGAAGCTAAACAAAGATCAATGTTCCCCCCCTTATGATTTTGCAAACTATGAATTGTTATTCACTAGTTTTCTAACTCCAAAATTAGTTTTGTAGATTCTCTCTAATTAAAAGAAAGGAATTCTTCTTAATCCTGTAAACATAACATTTTCATGCCTCTTATCATGGTCCTGATTCTTACTTACTCATGTAATTCTTTTCAAATGTCAGAGAAGCCACTGGAAGGACTGCATATTGTAGTTGATGCTGGGAACGGTGCAGGAGGCTTTTTTGCTGTGAGTTTCAGTTGCTATGCAGCATCTCATATGCTTTTTGTTCACTTCTCGTTACATGATTTCCCTGCTGAACAATACAGATAAAGGACATAAATAGAAATGATTATCTTGTGGAGGATATATTGTACTTTCATACAGATGTTACACATTGTAATCGTAGATTCTTGACAGAATGAAAATACTTTTCACTTGACCTATTTGATTTGGGAACTGGTCTTGAATATTCTATCCTATCTCCTTTTTGCTTGAACCCAGTGTCCTCTGTAAAAAGACTCATCCTTCATTTACTATCGGCATATATTCTGCAGTTCTCAGAACTACTTTCAAATTACCTTGTTTATAATTATTTTTAACTTCCCTAGGCCTCTATTGTACTCAGAATACATTTTTGTCATTTAACATCTGTTTATCATTACATTATCATCAGGGAGAAGTGCTTGAGCCTCTAGGAGCTATTACTTCTGGCAGCCAGTTTTTGGAGCCAGATGGTAAAATTTAACTCTCATTTTATTTTTGCTCAACTTTTAGTTAATTTATGCAGATTGATAATTTTTTTTTTGTTGTTTCAGGTATGTTTCCCAATCATATTCCCAACCCGGAGGATAAGGTAGCAATGAAAGCTATCACGCAGGCTGTTCTTGACAACAAGGCTGATTTAGGTATCATCTTTGATACGGATGTTGACAGGTGATGATTTAAGTGTGGTTACTACACCAAGTTGTTTTGTTTAGTTCTCAGTGTTGCTAACTATCATTTGTTTTGGTCAGATCTGCTGCTGTAGATTCATCAGGCCGTGAGTTTAACCGGAACCGCTTAATTGCTTTAATGTCTGCTATTGTCCTAGAGGAGGTAAATTCTTCAAACTCTAGTGGAATGGATGTATTTATACTGAATCTGACTTGTCTTTGCTTTGCCTTTTTAAACTAGCATCCAGGAACAACTATTGTCACAGATAGTGTGACGTCAGATGGGCTGACATCATTTATTGAAAACAAATTAGGTGAGATAAATAAGCAAACTTCTTGTCTTTTCTTATTGATATAGAGGTGCTCATACAGTTGATGCAAATGCAGGAGGAAAGCATCACCGTTTTAAAAGAGGCTACAAAAATGTCATTGATGAGGCCATTCGTTTGGTATGTTTGAACACCTGTTAAATTGTTTTTTCATCTACAAGTTTTTGCTATCTGAGAGGACTCTAATTTCATATTTTAGCACTTCAACACTCTCCCTTGATTCTAGACTACACTTTGTCTTAAGAGCTCAACAAATGCACTGATATTATTTGAATTAATATTTTGGACAAGAAAAAATGCTTATAAATTTTGGTGGAAAAAAAATATGCTTATTTTTTAAATTTTAACTTTTGAATTTGCAATTTCTCTAGTCAATCATTAAGAATATAAAAGAAAATTAAATATTTACTCTTTTTTTTTTTTAAAGGAAATATCTACTTTTAGTAAGCATTAAATTTGGTCAATTTATTTATTTATTTTTACAAATTACTTTCCGGAAAAGCAAAAAAAAAGGAAAAAAAAGAAAAAGCTGGGCATATGTATCTATGTTAGTTGGCATTATACATAGGACCTATTTTGTAACTTCACAAGTTGCCACCTTATTTAAAACTTGGAACAGTAATTTATATGTTTAAGTACTTTAGCATTAATGTGTGCAAAAATTTTTTTTTTTTTGGTAAGCCATTAATGTGTGCAAATGGTTATGATTTTTTGGTAATATTTATGTAAAATACCCCAAATAGATTTTATAGTATTAATATCCTTTTTCCCTTTTATATTTTTTCTCTAATCTCTCATTTTAAATTTTTAGTTGGAAAAGAATTTATATTATACTGAACTATATACAGAACTCTACTGGTGAGAAGTCACATTTGGCCATAGAAACCAGTGGGCATGGAGCTCTTAAGGAGAATCACTGGCTTGATGATGGTGCATACCTTATGGTAAACTTTTCTTTAACCACACCTCCTTCCCAAAGTTATTGGCTATCTGGATTACTTACCATATTTCTTCCATTTTCAAGTCTTCACACATATGTTTAAGCATACCGAAAAATGTAATCATGATTTTCTAGCATCTCCTCTCAACAAGTAGTGAACAAAGAAGTTTAGGTTTATAATACATTTTGCTGACACCCCCCTGGCCTACCCCTCTTGGCCAACCAAATCCCCTTTTCCATATGTATCTACTTACAGGTTAAGATTTTGAATAAGCTTGCATCAGCTAAAGCTTCTGGAAAAGGTGGTGGTAGTAAAGTTCTGAATGACTTGGTAGAAGGTCTCGAGGAACCTGCATTTTCTGTTGAGTTGAGATTAAAGATTGATCAGAATCATGCAGATCTTAATGGAGGGTATGACACCATATTTTGGTCTTCTATGAATAAGCTTAAATTCTGACAAATTAACAATAATACACGAGGCAAGATTGTTCAGTAGAAGTACCCTTTGTTAGGTTATAGTTCTTTCTCTAATTTTTCATGCTTCACCTTGTTATGTACCCTGAAGAGACTTCATTATGTTTGGTTGCATCCAGGTCTTTTCGGGATTATGGAGAGGCAGTGATAAAAAGGTTAGAAAATGCAGTTGACTCAGACACACAGCTTCTGAAAGCCCCTGTTAATTATGAAGGCGTAAGTGCTGGAGTTTTTACTTGAAACAATTCATTCTGAATGCAGGAATCTTCTTGTCTTAAAGAATTTAACCAGTTTGCATGCCTGATACTTGGTAGATATCGCTGTGAACGTCGCCCACTATAAAACTAATTCTATTAGGAATATCAGAGTTGCATTTCTAGTTTTGCTGGTTTTAATGACTTACTGGAAATTGTGTGTGCCGTGACAATAAAATGAAGTATGTGTATCATGGCAATGTAGTCGAACTGGAACTTCTAATCTTGTAGTTCAAGTGCCGAGCCGATGAATATGAGTTTAAGTCCCTATTGTTGTCATCCTTGAACTAAAGAAGAAAAGAAAATGCACAACAAAATAAAGGTTTTAGGTTGTTGAACATCTGTTCATGTTCTCTTTTAATTGAACCATGTCTAAAAAGGTTCACATCCTTTATTGCCCAAATACCTGCTTCTGAACATTAATCTAATCATAAGTGAAAATGAAATTACTGAGGTTGGGTTTTGTAATGGATGGAAAGGATTTTGATCCACTAGGTTCTCTGGTCCCAACAATTGTTTATAAAGAGCTTTAACTTTAAAGGATTTGGCACAATGGATATTTTTTTGTTACATATCAAGAAATTAAGCTCTTTGAGGAATATTTAGCATAAGATCTCTAAGATACCATTTGCATCAGCGATGCTTGTAGGTTTTCATATGTTGTTTACACCATAGTGATCTTGCTAACATTGACCTAATGGCTGATGGATGTATACCTTTTTTATTTCTTTTAGCATGCATGTTGTTTTGCAACAGCATGGACCAAACTTCAGACTTGGTTATCCCTTCATTATTCAAGTGTTGGAACTTTATGATTCTTTTTTTATATTGCATCTTCTTGGTATGAATCTAATAGTGTCATATCCAGACAAGACAGTTTAATCAAGTGTCCAGCGTCGTTTTACTATTTGATTGACATTTACATCTTCCATATAACTTTTGAACGTTGAACTTCCTAAAACAGGTAAGAGTTTCTGGCCATGGTGGTTGGTTCCTTCTTAGACTCTCACTTCATGACCCAGTTTTGCCCCTCAATATTGAGGTAGACATTTTCTTAGCTGCTTCTTGAGCTTAGCTCCAATTATGAAGTAATATACCTGATTTTGAATATTACTATTGTAGGCATCTAGCAAAGAGGATGCGGTGAAGCTTGGCCTTGCTGTTCTTGATGCTATTCAAGAGTTCCACGCTCTTGATAAATCTGCATTAGACAAATTTGTCCAAGCATAAGGAGTTCTCTCTCCATCTTGTTGCTCTTGCTTTCAGTTCAATACCTTCTTATGCACCAGTGAACTCTGGCCAAAAGTTGTGTATTTGAAGATAGCCTTGATTGTCCCATTTCATGAACCAAGGATGATGCAGTTGACTGTTGTGCTATCTGATTCTAGAAATGAAAGCTGATGCGCAGAGAGGTTACTGCTATGATTTTTTATATTTTGTTGAGGCCATAATTTAGCTCAATATAATACTCTGGAATTTTGGCGTTTTACACGCAGAAAACTCTTTTTATCTTTCTGCTAACCTGCTTGTTTACTAGGACAGGGTGCAAAACTGTTCATATTTGAGATGCAAAATAATTGAATATGGATTGATGGGAAATGGATCAGGTTTATTATTATTGTTCTTTCAATATCTAGCAAATTAGGAAAAGAAGAAATTGATCAAGTTATATGTTTGAGATGTCAAAAGTTCATACACAATTTGTCTAGAACTGAAACGTCCAGGAGAGGTTTTTAAGAGGAAGTTGTCACATTATTTTTATTTTTTAAGTAGTTAGTAATGGGGTTTTATGCTATAAGATGTAAATCCCTTATATTAAGAATGAAGGGTTCTATTGAGATTATTCATAGAACTGTATTGGCGTCCAGAGCTTTCAACTTTTACATGTTTTCCATGTTCTATTTGGGAAGAGTTGATGTATGTACAGATCACCCCATTATCCTACAAGACAGAAAGCAGGTGAACCTATCCAGGTAAATGATTGAATACATACATACATATTTTATGAAATAATAAAAATTGACTACCAGCTTACAATTTCAGAAATCAGTGGTGCAAAAGAAAACAAAACTTGATAAGTCTATGAGATTCACTCAATTGAAAAGAACACCACCACCACACAATTCTTATCAAAAAGTAAAGGAAGGATAGGAACAATTAATCAATCACTTGGTAATTATGTGATGATAAAGTTCCTGAGGAAAGAATTACAATTTTCAGAAGCTGCTGCTGCATAAAGGGTATGAGCAGGGTGCTCCCTAGCCATGAAAATACAGGGAAAAGCTAACTGCATAGTTTTTACATCTAAAAAAACCAGAATAATTGCAGTAATGATGCATTCATTCTCTGCAGTTTGCCTTGAACAATAACACTATATATATATATATATACACTAGTAATTGACCAATTTTTGTTGGTAATGAATAGTAGAAGTGGAAAATAAAGCAGGGTGGGTGGGATTTCAGTCATTTGAGAAGCTTCAACATGAAGTTGAAGTCAACATCTGGTGATGTCCTAGGCTGAGGCCAGTTTGCACCTACAGGCACTTTAACACATTTAAAACCTTGGCCTCTGTACAATTTTGCAGCCCCAGGATTGCTAAGGTCACAATGCAAAGCAATGGCACGACATCCCCAGCTTTTCGCTTGAGCCTCTGCTTTTGCTATTAGCCTTTTTCCTATTCCTTTTCTTCGGTATCTTTCCCGTACTGCAACATTTGATATGTATGCAATTCCTTTCCTGATGAAAGAAGAAACAGATTAAACCATATGACAATTGAAACATGAAATGAAGTAACCAATAATGCATTTCGTCTCTTCCTTGAAATCTTTATAAACAATACAACTTTGTATGTATAGAAAGATCATCAGAATGCTGATGATGCTCTATAAAAATTGTCATTACTTTTCACAAGTCTTAAATACCAAATATGCATCAGTACCACCAAGCTGCTAATCAAGATTCAAGCACCCAAGAGTTTTATATTAGAAACAGAAATTTCAAGTTCATTTCATTTCCTTTCCCATTAGGCAACATAAATCATTATAATCAGTCTAAGAGCTCAAGTCTTGTATTTATGCGTCATAGTATACCTACAATTTGGTCTATTGAGCAACCAATTACCGACTTAAACTATAATAATCCAAGAATGGCCTGGTAAAAGGAATACATCAGTAAATATAAAATTCTTTGCTGAAAATTATGTCTTGTGAGGGGTACAAAACTAAACTAACCTTCTCTGGCGTAACGGTCCTTTTCTAGGAAGAAAATCAGCCACAGTATCAACTGTTAGTATTCCAGCCACATACCCCTTATTTAGACTGAATTTTCCATCAAAGCCTCCAACTTTGAATTCTTCATCCCAGCAGAGCAATGCATCATCAGTGGGATTGCCAATAACAGCAACTAAACAAGTTCTTCGGCAGCCACTTGGCACAGAGAATCCAAATAGCATTCCGATCAGCCGGTCAATTCTCAAGGCAAAATCCAGAGGGAAAGAATATTCAGGGAAGAAGGAACTACAGTGTGTCTCAACAACTTCCCAGCAATCCTCTATCCTTGCTTCTCTGACAACTATCTCAGGAGACATAGCTGGACCCCGGAATAATTCTGCAACTTGACTAGCCTTACAAATCCCTAAAACAAAAGACTACATAATTCAATGGAATCTTTGATTGCTAGGGCAACCTATAACAAATAAGAGAAGCAAAAAAAGCAAAACTTTATAATCCTACAACTGAAACGTATTGAACCACTAAATCAAATTGGTAAGTTTCTTCAAAATTTTCTTAGAAAAAGTAACATAAATTTACAAGGCAAGGACAAAAGAAAGAATTTACGTAGTATCTCATGAAACAACTTCATAGGAGAGCTGCAAAATGATAAGGCATTCCGTACTAAAAGAGTTAAGTAAAAAATATAAGAAAATAACAAGAAGAGTCAAATAAAACCTTCATCACAAGTGTAATACATAATCTGTTCTGTCTTGTTCTAAGCCATCTCATCCAAACTAAAACAAAGAAAAAGAATTTCATAACCTAACCGATTTCTACTATCTTATCGTGGATTTGTCAAAATTAGATTGCTTTAGCCTGCAGCCTATAGATATCAGGTTCATTTTCAATTTGCAAAATCTGACATCTCTTCCTCACTGAGTTTGGAAAAGGCCCCTAGCTTATTATTCATGGCACACATCCATTTTTAATTCACAAGAAATAATCTTCTACTGTGTAACTGACTTTGACATGGATTTGCAACATATAGGGCAAAACATAGTCAATTTCACGTCTTGATTACATTGCAGATTCCAAAATCCAGTTTTGCCAACTTAATATTTTCTCGTTTATGCTGCAAAAGAAGAATTTTTTTTTTTTTCCCTCAAAGCTCTTAGGAGCACACAATAGAAAAACAAAAATGGAGATAAGAAGTTTCTTCTTTTCCAATCAATTAAAGATCCAATTCCCACAAGTATTGCCTGGCATACCCAGATTAAAAAGGGGGAAAAAAAAGTCAATCTTGGACAAAACTATTACATATATGAGAAACTATTATACATACCCTTTTCTATAACTTCTCTATATATATTTGTTTCTATTCAACAGCTATTTTTAAGGAAAATACAGAAGTTCAAGAATCATAGCCAAAGACATAAGAAAGTAAAATCATTCAAAGCCCACATAGAAAAACAAACATGTAAAACAATTAAAAAAAAAAAAAAAAAAAAGAAAGGAAAGGAAACACCCACCTGAAGTGAAGAGAGAAGGTGGTATCTGAAGATTTGAGTCATGGAATTGGAAAGCAACCCTAGATGATGAAAAGGGGATTCTACAGTTAAAATTGAAGTGAATTGGAGATGGGTTCAGGTTTAGACTGTTCAGAGTTATTGAAGATGTCCCTGCCGCCGCTGCTACGGTTAATGGTGGCATGTCTTCTCAAGACTTCTCCTTTACCCCTTTACCCCTGTCTTTCCGTTTCTTTTCTTTCTTTAATACAGACAAAAAAAAGTGCTATCTGATTCTTCTATACACAGTCACACACATCTCTAAAAACCTTCTCTGTAGATTTCTGTATGATGCCCACAGTGCGTTTTTGTTGTTCTTATTGTAATAATTATCGTGGTGTTCGGAGGATTCAAGGAATAAATGTAAGAAAAGTACAAAGGAAAGCACAGCCTACAAGCAAGAGACTCATTCAAGAAGCTAACTGGCAAGTGATTCATATTATATTATCCACTATATTCAGTAAATTCTTTTTCCATTTTTTCTTAAGAGTTAAAGTAAAGTGTCTTGTAACACTGATAGTTTTCAAATTGTCTTTTACACTTACTTTCTTAGTCCTAAGTTACAATGCAATTTTTTAAGATTTTCTTCTTCATCTTAAACAAGAAGAAAAAAAAAAAAAAAAATATTGTTGTCCTAATATTATATTCGGCCACAATATGTGATAAAATATATTTTGATACTTAAAATCAATTTGATAAATCTTTTTAATATAGTAAAATCAGTATAGAGTAATACAATAAAGACAATACCAAGTAATTATATGATTATAGCTGCGGAAGGCCTAAAGAAAATTTAAGGATGTGCAAACAACCGATACAGAAAATGGCTCATATTGTTTTTATTTATTGTAAATTTGATAATATGAGTCCATTACAAACTTACAAACACCATTCTTGGTTTTGTCTTTATACAAAGACAGTAGCAATAGCAGCAGCTGAGCTAAAAAACCTCCATGGGAACTGGCAAACTAGTCAAGAATGCTAAAGTGTGGGGAAATACAGATTTTCCATAGGGAGCACACCAAGAAGGCAGCTTTGAAAATACTTGTTTGAATTCTGGTGTCAGTATACCATGATCTGTTCTCAGTTTTAGAAGCTGTTGTTCTTTGCTTTCTGTACTGCCCTCCTTTTTTTGCACCCGGAAGAGTGTCAGTTTGAACTTGGTAGGCGAATTCTTCCCTCCAGAAAACTCAACAATGTGCCATCCATTTTTGCTGCTCATGCCATTGTTTGGTATTATTATTACCCCGGAATCATCTGCACTTGCAAAGACAAAAGTTCTCGAATTAACAAATATACATGTAACTAAACTTATTCCAACTTTTTCATTCCAAGAAGTTAAGCCATTCCTTCAAACACCAATTACAACAGAACTTATTTGCTAGTTGTTTATCTAATGATGGATGTATGAAAACCAGATTCACCTATATATATATATATTTTTTTCTGAAGGGAAATAACAAAAGAAATAAAATCTACTATGTACCTTTTAACTAGACATCTTTAACTTCATTAGTATTGATTCCAATGGCCCAGCGAGTGGAAGATTTCATATCCATTGAAACTTCTATAATTGTATGATTGATATGATTCTGAACCAGAATTGGAATATGAGATTCCAGTTTGTAAGATTTGATGATGCCCTCATCAGCCCAACAACTGTAAGTGACTGAAAATGTAACAAAATCGATAGTCTTATCCATCCCACAAGCCAGTCCACCAATTTCTTCAGCCACCTTATCCATCTTTCCAGGTGTAGTTGAAAACAGAGAAATAAATGAATGGGGTTCTTGCTTGCTAGCATGTGTTCCACTGGCATCCACAACATGCACAACCTGAAACCAGTTTTTAGTTTTTAGTTCATTGCAATCACCAAGATATAGTCGTTAAAATTAGCTCTTAGGGTCATCCAGAAACATGGAAAAGACTGATTATCGGTAATGCAACTTGTTAAATTTCCTTTTCATCTAAAAACTTAAACTGATAAAGAGAGTTGAATCCTCACATGCGGGGAACGCAAATTTTCAACAACAGACCAGTGGAAAAAAACCAAAGAATATTATAAGATGGATACAGACTTACATTCACTGCTCTTGAAGTATCATCACTAAATCCAGGAACAAGACCAGTGAACACTGCACCAACTGACAGTCCGAGCAGAATAAGACTTGGAAGGATTATTGCAGCTTTTGCACCTAAAACAAACCAAGTCATGTCACTATATAATCTCAATTATTTCAGAGTAAAATAATGATCAGGTAAAATGTGGAATTCCCATCACCATCATTGCATAAAAGCATAAATCATCCATTATACTCTCTCTAGTTCTTCATAAAAGTCACTTATCAAAGTGCTAATTTCATCTCGAATTTTATTCACAATCCAATTAGAAAACTTATCATGATCAAACCTGAGATGTGGACGTATGAGAGGAGATGCACCAATGTCAAGCATACAATAGCAGCAGTTACTACAGCAACAAGAATATGCATCAACCACTCTGGGGTGCTACCAGGGTTACTGCAGATATCAAGAAAACAATGTTAGCCACTCCTCATATGTCTATTAACTAAGAAGTCTGCTAGTAACTGAATTCTAGAACCAGAATCGAACAATTAACCATGAAAGAAATGGATGTAATCCATAGAGTTGCTCAAGGCAGGGATTAAAATGCCCACTAAATTCTAAGTATGCAATGCCTATTGTTGAAGATCTCAAAATTGTAAGAAAGGTTAAGTTTAAAAATTCAAATAGAGAGGAAAAATTATGGGGCTTCACTGATAGAAGTAATCTAGTAAACCAACTTTTGACTTCCAGCCTGAACAAAATTTCACGTGTTCTCCAGATAGTATGATAATCTTTTATGAAGCTACACTTTCTAGCCACAAGCCCTCCAATATCAAAGAAACAGAAGAAAAAAGCAAAAAATAAAAAAAAATAAAAAACTTGATAGTCATCTTTTTGTTTCTAGTTTACCTGTCATATCTCACAGAATATCCAATCACTGTGGACATCAACATAAAAACAACGCCAGATGTTAATAGGAAAGGTAAAAATAAGCCAACCAGCAAGGTCAGAGGATTGAGTGGCCTCGGTGACTGCTTTGATGACAGACTTGCTTCAATCAAGAGATCTACAGCAGATAAAATTAAGCATTGTCAATGAAATGACACCAAGAATTTCAAAACATAAAATCTATGTAGAATTAGATGGTAAATTTATGTGCCACTAAAAGAAAGAAAAGAGCCAAAAATATATGATGTCAGAGATGCAAGCCAACTGCTATTTATATCAAATTCAAGCTTTTTATAAGAATTTATGCTATCTAATCATTTCTGGGGAAATAAGTTATGATGATGGTAAGCTTAAACTTACATGCAAATGCAGGTGAGGCCAGCCACACAAGAGGTAAATAAGTAGATCCAATCTTGTAATGGTCACCAAGTATCAGTAGAATAAGCCATTGCAATAAACCAGCTTTGAAGATCCATCTTTCAGATTCCAACTCGGCAGTAGCAATTTTAACAATAGAGGACAAGTATGTACGAAGAAGAAGAAAGCCCGCATGTTGGCCCATTAATGCCCCCATAAGAGCAGGTGAACCATATAAACCAAGAACAAGCCACGGGGATGCAATAAATGGAACTGGAGATTTAGATATAGAGGGGAGAATAAAGGCAACTAAACTGGCAAAAGCTATTGAGCCTATCCACATGAATATGAGACTTAAACATGACAAGATTAATGACACAACCGCCGGAAGACCTCCCATATATACTGATGAAGCCCCTATCAGAACTGATACAAGGATAACTGATTCATAGACCATCTCTGCATAGTGCTGGCGAAACACAATCATGTATTTTCCCTGTATCAGAGATAAATATATCCATCAAAGTCAGTAGAAAGCTGCATGCAGATCTAAAGTTAACTGATCACAGCCAAACATTGATTTATTCAATGAGTACCAAAATATCAAAAAATATAGCAGTTTCTTCTGTAGAATTATGATCTGAATTCATGATCTTTCCTCCAGAAAAATCGGTAGAGGAGGCAGCTTCAATCAGGAACGGGAGCACATTTTCTCCAAGGTGCTGAAGAGAACCAGGTGTCAAAAGCTCGACTTTGTCATTCTGCAGGTAGAGGGAACTTCAATTAAGTAGAAAGTTGTGGTAATCAATGATATAATGCAGAACTTGGTTACCTCAACCACAAATGAAGAATGTTAAACTTTAAGGTAAATCACAAAGAATAATAATTCAAATCTGTACTTGTCTTAGCTTCATGTTGCATATTTCTTACTAGAGTAATTCCACTCCTGCTAAAGAGTATATGCTTATCTCTATTGTATACCTCTCAATGTTTTCATGCCATATCAATAAAACAGTACGCAAGAGCGACATAGATAGACTGCTAAGAAACTGGGCAATTCAACTCTTGATGAGTCACAAAGAAAATGAACCAAAAATTATCAATATCCAAGCATGCTTGTTAAAATTTCCACCTCATCTAACTAGTAGATGAATACAAGTATTCTAAATTTCCACCTCAGCTGTTCTGTTACCTTTGTGTGGTATACAGCAGTACGGTCTTGAAATGCAAAGTCAAGTCCAGAAAGTCCTCCAAGGTCTCTATATATTTCAAAATCAGTTGAAGATTGTATCACTCCAGATGAAAATAAATCCTGCATCAGAAGATAATATCCAGGATGTAAGTTCTCATCCTTCCTGGAAAACAGCCACAGAAATAGTTTGAAATAGCCTTAAAGCAGAATTAACCAACATGGTCATTCAACAAACCTGAGAACTTATCTGCCCAGATGGATATTTAGCTGCTTTAGCGAAGTTTTCTATTGCCCATGGATGAGGACCAACCTACAAATGGTGAAATAAGAAATGAGAAAAGAGGAACATGGAAGAAGGGGGAGGGACAGTCTAGATGAGAAAGGAGATAAAATGTAACTTCAAAAGAACACAACTAGAACAAATTAGTATCTTTTGATCTTTAAAAATTTAAGATACAAGAGGATGAGCTGTAAACAAATAATGGATTGGAAGTGCTTTGAGATAAGCAATATGAAGAAAAAAAAAGAGCTTCAATTTTTCCTATTGCCATCTGCAACTTCATAGAGTTAGTAAATTGTCATGCTTGAATCTTACTATACATCACATGCCTCAACCGCGAACAACTTGTAGAAGTAATCAATTACAATGTAAAGTAAAATTTTGAAGTACAGAAAATCAGACCTGGAAAATACCAGACTTCCCACCAACACCCATTGCCTCCAGGTTGATAACCCATTTTTGTGTATCTCTCCAGGGATGCTGTATAAACAAGACAGGACAAGCAAGAAACATTTGACATTATTCTTCAATCTTGTAATATAAAACATGCAATTCTAACACACACACCCCCTCCCCCAAAGAAAGAAAAAGAAAAATTATCATTGGTTCAGAAGAGCATGCCATTGCAATTTAACAAGGGCTTCATCTCTTTCTGGGGGGTGGGGGGGCTTTGCATCTTTCTTTCCTTTCCCAGAAGAATTCATACCAAGAAGAACATACAAGTTAGTAATAGCAAGTAAAATTCAGAGAACAGAACTGAAAAGTGGTGCCATACCTGAGTTATGAAGCTGTGGGAACCATTTAGTCCTTCCTCCTCCGCAGTATTGAAAAGGAATACAATAGAATGCTTAAATCCATGAGCCAATTGAGAGAGTACTCGTGCAAGCTCCAGCATAACTGCTACATTAGAAGTGTCATCTCCAGCTCCATCCCTAAAAATATATCAAGAAAAGGGCTCCTCCTTAGATTATCTTTTGTATAATAATACTCTCAGCAAAGAAACTTTCAAACTCTTTTTACCTATATACTACAAAATAGTTGCATAAAATAGCTCAAATTGAAACTGATTTCTGAATTTTTTGATTTTCAGAAAAACAAGGGAATAAAGGAAAATCAAGTAAAAAACTGATCATGCATACGCTGAAAAGACAGTATCAACATGGGCCGAGACAAGAATTGCAGTGCCTTTTGCAGCATCTTCTTTTGATGAAGACAATACAGATTTGGGCGAGATTCTCAAGACAACGTGATGAATATCAGAATAAACCTTAGACTTCCCTACATAATGAGTAGAACCTGGACGATTAAGACCAGATTTTGGACTGAAGAAATCAACTTCAACTTCAACTTCCTGGTGAGCAGATTTCTTGATATCTTCTGATACATTCCGTACATACTGGAAACACAAGTACCCATTTTCGTCAACCCATAGGGAAATATGGAAAATTTCCTATGTCGTACAATATTTATTTCACTTTCTTATCCTATTTTTTCTTTTAATGATGTAATTATTTTTTAATTTTTTTAAAATTATTCAATAATTCTTATCATTAGTTTCTCGCGTGCCAAATTTTTTGGGCATTTTCCATACTCAATATTTGTTTATTATCGTATAAAACATATGAAACATATTCTGATTATGAATATTTAAAAGAATATTTCAAATTAAAACATTCTTATTTAAAATAAATTATTAAATAAAAGACTTTAAAATCTTATTTAATAATAATTTAATATATATATATATATATATATATATATATTATATGTAATGTATAGATAGGATACCTGGAGAGCAAGTCCGAGAGCATCGGAACCAAGAGTATGAGGACCCCATTGTGTCAATGCATTAACATGCTTAATAGCTTCTTCCTCGGAAAAGCCTGTTTTACCGGCCTCTTCCACCGTGAGAGGCTTAGGCAAGACTTGACATTGATAATGATAGATAGACCAAGCTCCGGCAAGCACCACTACAAACAGTTCCAATATCTCATACACTGATCTCCTCCTCACACCACCGCCCTTGCTGCTACTTTTTAGATAATCCTAGAAGGTTCTAGAGATGTACATCTTAGGAGACTCTAGAACCCTCTCTTGTAATTATCTTGTAGGAAGAATCTAAATGTACAATTATAGTCGTTAGATCAAATAAATCTTGGCCGTCCATCGGGGAGGCTTCATTTGGCCAAACCAACCAAGAGTTATAAACAAGTCTTGAGAGCAATACTAAGAAGCATTCCAAAACTCTAAGTATTTCTCTTGTGTGGGTTTAAGCTCTAAGCAAGTCTAGAGCGAGAGAAAGGCTGAACTTGACGAGACTTGATCGAGCAAAGCTAGCCAGGTGCCGCACGTGAGTTTGGGAAAAGGCCAAGTCCGTGACATTACACTCACATCTCAATTATTTAGAATCATAATACCTTTGATAAATATATATCAAAGGTAATCCTAGAAGAAATCAATACTAGCCAAGTTTTTCCTATAGTGAAGGTATTCATGCTGAAAATATATATAGATTATAATTAAATTTATTTTTTAAACAAATTTAAGATTCAGTTTGTCAAATTATCAATAAAGTAATAACTAATTAAGTTTGTCAAAGTGTACCCGAGTTAATCTCTTGTGTCTTTATCCTTTTGACCATCTTCAATCCTTGATATTCTTGGAATCATGTATGAACAATGGATTACGATCTTCTAAGAGATCTATCGGAGTCTATAGTTTTGTTCTACTAAAGATATATAGAAAATACAACTCTCGATAGTCTCCCGGGACCATAACCAATATAATATATTATTCCTAGTCAACCCATCACAGTTGAATAAATGTACCTACATATGTGGACCCGTACTTATTCCTATACATATTAACTCATTAAATTTTATTAGATCACTTTAATATGTTTAATAAAATATGATAGCTTCAAATACATAATTGACACGTAAGCCCACATAATTTATTAAAATAAATTCAACCATTCAAACGAAAGTCCCCTTTTCCCCACATTCTCCACTCATTACACTTGAAAAAACTCTAAATCCGAACTCAATAACATCCATATTAGAGAAAGGCAACTTTGGACCATGAAATCCCGAATTAATTGGCTCAATTATGGTGATACTAACACTAACTTCTTTCATACAACTGCCATCAAAAGACGTGAGATCAATAAAATTCATAGCCTTCGTAAAAATCTAGGAGAATAGATTTTTTTTTTTTTTAATAAAAAAGGATCTTGTATTATAATCATAAAAAGTTCAAAACAATACACCACGGAGTGGAATATGTCTGCACATCTATTACAACTAGCCAAACATCATGGATTCCTAACTACCCAATGATTCAATAACTCAAGGACTTGGAATAGAGTGCTCTTGACAAAGCGGGCAGTCCCCACCCAACCACTCTTACAGTGGACAATCTGATTACGAGCATGCCATAAATCATGGATTGTCTGTCGGAAGACATACTTCCAATGTAACTGTTGTGTCACTCGTTCCATCCTTTGTGAGAGGTTGAGTAGAATCCATTCACCCAGGTCCATGGGAGACCAGAAAGCCCTGGTATCCGTCCCCTTTAGAATCATTCCCCATACTGCTTTGGCTCTATCACAGTCTCAAAGAGCATGCATTAGGGTTTCCTCTGCCTTGCCAAAGCATAGACACATCAAATTCTCAATGATTGACTTTCTCCATATAAAATCTCTCCAGTAGGAAGTCTCTGGTGTTTGGTAAGCCATATCGTCAGTGATGGACGTAATGATACTTTGAAATTCCAGATATCCTTCCACTCCCTCGCCATAGTTACCCTTGCTTCCTCTTGGAGTATTGCATAGGAAGCTGCTGATGAACTTCGATAACCTCAATATATATATACAGTATTTATTATCTTAGACTTAATTTCAAATTTTTAAAATTTTACTAGACATATATGCACCTAAACTTAAGATTTTTTGTTCAGAAAAATTAACTACATCAATACAAATACATTATTGATTTAATCAATATTTTGAAATATAATTAGCGATATCCATGTTTAAACTAATATATCAAAAGAAACTTTGGTTACAACTACGTACATTATTAAAGAAGTTGTGCATAAAATCCAATTAATTTCGTCAACAACAAAGAGGGACATGAGGTATAGCCTTGTCTACTTGTCTCAATTGGCATATTCCTTTGGACCATTTTCATCTGAGTATTAAATTCCTCCAAGGCAGCCTCCCCTGGCCGGCAACCTTTCTATAAACGCAGATATGTATATATTTGTAACTAGGTTTTCGAGAAGATCTATGAAGAAGATTCTCAAATTTACAACAAAAATTTAAAGTACTCAATAATATTAACTATAAAGTGAGTGGAATTTATTAGTACTCTCGTTTACAAGTTATGATTCTGATGAACACTTTGGCAAAAGAAGTCAACTTTCCAGAAGAAATCATCATCGAAATACTCTCTAGACTTCCTGTAAAGTCACTCATTCGATTCAGGTCAGTTTCTAAATCATGGCATTCCATAATTATCGATCCAAACTTCATCAAGAAACACCTCAGCCAAGCCACACGGCACAACAATCACAACCTCAAAAGGGCTCTTCTGTGCACATCCGAATCATCCAAACTCATCTCGTGCCAAGTGTCGTGCTTATCCAATAATAATAACAATTTCATTGATGAAGCAGAGAAGCTGCACCCATTTATATTCTCAGAGTCGGAGAAGAAGAAGGTAGTTGGTGGGCGAGTGTTCATTTTTGGTGCTTGTAATGGCTTATTCTGGATTTGGATTAGTAAAGAAATGTTCTTGTGGAATCCATCAACTAGAAAAATCAAGAAATTACCACGACCACCTTTTCATATATCCATCCATATTCATAATGGCGGGTTTTTCCCTGGATTCAATGTTTCTGCATTAGGTTATGATCCCTGCAATGATGACTATAAGATATTGAGCGTGGCGAAATTCCCAATTGAAAGAGCTGAAACTATGTTGTACTCACTAAACAACGATTCATGGAAAATAGTAACAACTCAAAATCATTCTCCAAATTACTGCACGCGCGATATCAGAACCGCAGGAAAATTTGTCAACGGAGCATTTCATTGGCTGATCCAAGTCAAACCCGATCAACAAGAAGAAGACAGTAGTACTACATCGTACGCAGTAGTTTCATTTGATTTGTCCGAGGAAAGATACAAAGAATTCGTCTCTTTGCCTAATGATTTGGTCATCATGCAAAAATCCCGTGATTATGAACGGATGTCTTACGACTTAGCGGTTCTGAAAGGAATGCTTTGCTTGTACTGTAATTATTATTTGGAACATCATCGTTTTATTTTATGGGCAATTCAGGAATACGGTAACAAGAAATCTTGGACAAAATTGTTCGAATTTAAATATAATTATAACTACCATAACGAACCCTTATCGTCAAAGACCTTTGTCTACGTAGTCCCCAAGTTTCTGTTGGAGAATGGAGAATTGGTGGTAGAGGCAAGAAATGTTGGTGATAGATCAGTAGCGATAGTTAAATATCAAGAACAAGGATTGGTAGCTGTGGTTAGCAGTGGACTAACCCATCTGGGAGAAACACACATATATCCACAGAGTCTTGTTTTGTCCTTGTAAAAATAAATCAATTATGAAACATTTGAAAAATATTATTAATAATATATATATATATATATATATATATAAAAAAGAAAACTCGCTTTTCCATTTTATATATTTTATATATATAAAGATTGTAAGTTTTTAATCGTGTAATTTAATTTTGTGGAACATTTTAAAACACTCGAGGTAAAATAGTGTAGCCTAAGTTGAGAAATACAGGATTAAGG